>VXBW01005821.1:74362-110729 GCA_013400375.1 Thinocorus orbignyianus | reverse complement strand
AAAGGGAAAAAGGGAAACCTAATGGTTTCTCAGGGTGGAGACAGTGCTTGCTGCAGCGCAGCCCGGTGCCCACTGCCCTCTGCGGCCGAGCCAGCGGGGCCTCACCAGGGCACTAGGTGGTACTGGGTGCCAGTTCCCTCCCCAGGGTGCCTGGACTTTGTTCTGCCGTACTGTCGCCTCACAAACCCACCAACCCGACGCAGAGACAGGGATGAAACTACCAGCCTCTGCGGGAAAGTTTTTTTGGCCTGTGCAAAGAAATAATCTGTTTTATATATATACCCCTTCTTAAAAAACACTGATAACATAAAAATAATAATAAAATATATATAAAAAAGCTGGTAGTGAAACCTTCTGCCTGAGTCTTCGAGTTACACCCACAGACGCCTTGTAAAGAGACAGAAAATTTCAGTCGCCCGCAGCTGGGTGGGATGTGCCCTGTTCATTCCGGCCCCTCCCGGGGGGATGCTCGGGCTCCGGCCGCCGCCGCGGCTGCTCGCCCGGCCAGGGCGCAAGTCCCGCGGCTCCGGCGTTCTCCCGGGGAGGATCAACCGGGGCTACTGGCCGTGCTCGCCTTTCCTTTGCCCACCTGGAGACGTGGAGGCAGAAAAGCTTCAAAGAAGTGAAAAAATACCTCCCTGGAAGCAATTTTTTTTTTTTTAATTTAATCTTCCCAACACGATGATGCACCTCCCGGTTGTCCACCCGCTATATACAGGGGTGTACACGGTGCGCACACGCGTATATGGCGACCGAGGACCGCTTCCCCGCTTCTCCGGTGACTCGGAGGAGTTAATCCGTACAGACACAACAGAAGCTGTTGTGACGGTAAAGTTCAGCAACTCTACACCCACCCCAGCATCAGGAGGGGCTGGGGCGGGATGCTGGGAACTGCTCCTGCACTTTCCACGCAGGCAGCTAATTCCCCTAAACTCCCTTGGATTTACACCTCGGCATTTACTCACAGCTAGAATAAAGCCACCGCTCTAATTAACTAGGTAATTTCCACTCCAGCCCCCCACCGGATAATCAACTTTTATAGTCTCTCGAAGGCTGTTTTCCAGCTGTTGCGGACCGGCAACCCAGCCGTGAGCACTCCACACCGCCGGAGTTACGGGGTGCTGGGAGGTGTCCCTGCCCTCCCCGGCGGGACAGTGATTTTCTGTCCCTTCCTCGCTCTTCCCGGGCTTTCTGACAAGCCGAGGGTGGAAACGGGGAGCTCCGGTGGGTCCTGTAATAGAGACAGCACCTCGGTGGTGGTGGGCGGGGCAGAGATGGGGGTCCAGGACAGAGATGGGGAGGTTGTATTAGGGGTTGACCGGGTTGTGGGGCCGTTTGGCTCCTCCCGATAAGGATGCTCATTTCCCTGGGGTGTCCTCTCCACCCCTCCCGGGGAACTGGGGCTTCTTGGGCCGAGGGGCTGCCCGCAGCGGTGGGGACACGGCCCGGGCAGGCTAGGTGCACACATACACTTTATTTTCTCCGTGTTTCCAGGAAAAAAAGCCACCCAAATCAAACACACACCCCCTCCCCCAAAAAAAATCCAAAAGAATAAAACCCTCCAAAACCCTAAACAACGAACAAAAATTCTCAGCGGAGTTTTCCCTGAAAAGAGAAGTGCTGTAGGCTGGAGTCAGGACTCTGGCTGGAGGCGGAGGGGACAGGAAGGATNAGGATGCTCGTTATCACCTCTCTCTGCTCTGCGGAAAGTTCCTCGGGGGAGAGGACCAGCCCCCAACCCCGCCTTGCCCCGGCTCTGGCAGCGCTCCCCGGCCTCACCCGCCCTCTCTTTGGAGCCCGACACCCCTCCCGCGTCCCTCCGCGCCCCTCCGCTGCCACCGGGCCTGCCTGGGCCACTCTGTGCTGGGAGACGGCGGGGAGCAGCGAGAGCCCGGCGGGGGAAGGCTGGTCCCAGGGGAGCAGAGGGGGAGAGGTCTCCGTGCGGGGGAACGGAGAGGGGCGGGCTGGAACGGGCCCTGGCGGGCAACGTCCGTCCTTCCTTCCTTCCTTCCTTCCTTCCTTCCTTNCCCTTCACTCCCCTTCTCCCCGGCCCCTGGGTCTATTGGAAAACACCATTTGCCTATAGAAGCGCTGAGCGGGTGCGCACGGCAGCGGGCGGCAGCGCGGTACCGGACTCCTCCACCGATTCCCCTCCGCGTCCGTCCCGCACGGCCGGTCCCCGCCGCCGCCTCCGCCGCGCATCCAGCGCGGAGCGCGGCCGCCCGACGGGCCGGCATCTCCTTGATGGAGGGAGGGGGCTGGTCGGGCGGGGCTGTCCCTACCCGCAGAGGCATCCCATGCGATATTCCCTCCGGGATATTGGCAGTGGGGCCGTGCCAGCCCAGCCACCGGAGCCCGGCTCCAATGCCACCCGGGTGACAAGGCGGAGGCAGCTGGGGACCCGCCAGTTCCGCACGCAGACCCCGGGGGAATAACAAACTAAACCCTTGTGCCAGAAACTTCCAAGCCAGCTTCAGGGCAGCAGTGAGAAGGGTACGATCTCTGCTGCCTTCTTGCAGGGATCATCCACAGGAGGCAAAAAAGGGGCGAGGGCCGGTTCCAGCCCATCGGAGGGGTATCAGGGCTGGGTGGGCTGTGGCAGGACACGGTACTGGGGCGCCGAATCGTTGCACTCCGTAGGTGGATATCGCTTTATTCGTTATCTTTGTCCTCTAGCTTTCTTGGATTCCCGGGACGTATTTATCTTGTCCGTCTGGGACCGCTTCACTAAGTCGCTGTGTAAATTGAAAGGCTTTTTTGTTTTCCTTTTTTTTCCCCCCCTTTTCCTCCCCTCCTCAGTTCACCACCTTTTTTAATTAAAGCTTTTAACTCGACTGGTGTTTACTGTCTTATGTAAAGTATCTAAACAAACAGACCTGACCGAATACAAACACCAAAAGGGAGCCGGCCCCCTATTCTTACCCCTCCATTGTCCAAAAAAAAAAGCGCATCTCCCCATGTCATAGTTACAGTTCCAAAAGGAAATTGCTTTTATTTGTAAAGGAGGCTTTAAAAAGCAGTGACATGAAGGGGAAAAGCTCCTTAAGGGAGGAAGGTCACGGGGTTAGGAACGAGATTAAAGGAGTGATCTTTCCACCTCGCAGGGAAAGCTGCCCCAGAGCCTCCCCAAACCTGGGAGAAGGGCTGCCTTGAGGAGGTGGGGGGGTGACGCTGGGGGCCAGGGTTGGATGAGGCCACTGGGCTGTGGGGCTATCCCTGGTCCCACACAGACACCTTTCAGCTGTCAGAGAAGGGAGTGGATGTGAAGAAGTGAAATCCCTCACTGCAGCATCCCAGATCTTCCTCTGTGTCATCCAGCAGGAACCACGGGAGTGGGGGAGCTGCCCCCCCAGAGCTCTGGCTCAGGCAGGCAGAGGGGATGTGGAGGGTGATGGCTATGGGGAACCCTGATCTCCGCGGGGGCTGTGCCCCCCCTCCCGGAGGCTGGCTGCTGCCGTGCATTTGTCAGGACCCAAGCTGAGTGGTGGAAGGGGACAGAACTGCAGAAGCCATAGCCCCCAACCTTCCCTTCCCCACTTCCACATCCATTTGTCCTGGCTGTGGTTTCCTCCTGAATAATGGTCCCTGATGAAGGTAAGCCAGCATGAGGGATGTGGGGACACTTCTCCTCCCTATAAAGGTGGCTCCCTGCCTGGTCTCAGGCATGAATGCCAACAAAAGCAGCTGCATCACCCCCCACCCCCCCCATGCCCTCTGCCTGCCCAATCCCTTTCCCTTTCCCCTTCCCCTGCCTCTCTCTCCTCACCAGTCCCAAACTGGGGTTGTGCCCAGCCCTGCCCTGTGCAGGAGCTTAGGGTGGTTTCTGCAGGGCAGCAGGGAGAGGGAGATGCAGTTCCGGTCTCAGCATGTCTTTTCCACAGCTAAGAGGGATGCAGGCATCTCCTGCTGCTCTAGCAGGGGTTTGGGGTCCTGAACTGTCCGTCTCCTGTGCTCAGGAAGTCTGGTAATAAATGATTCCCACCATGGCAAGGGAAGGTGCCAGTGGTAACATTTTCCACTCTCCTGGAGTGCTGTCAGCATGGGTGAGTGGCTGGAATGTTTCTCTGCAGCCCTGGGGAGATGTCCCAGAAGGCATTTGGAAGAAGAGATGAGTCTGGCTATGCTTCCTCCTGGGGTGAAGATGGAGAGGGGACCACAATCTGCCTGACCCAAGCAGGGTTCCAAAAGCAGTGCTGTGCAAACATCCCATGACCATACTGAGGCCTGAGTAACACCAACACACAGCTGCAGCGACATTCCCTCTTGGGCTGCATGGGAAGATGCAGAGTATTTTTTAGGCATAGCGTTTGCAGCAAATGTTATGGAGGTGGCCATGTTCTTGCTGTGATCCTGAGTAGACTGCTTTGTCCCTCCATGGCTGTACAGAGAAGAATGCTCACATGCTAAATCCCACACTTTTCTGGTGTCCCAAAGGCTCTGTGACATTTGGGTAGCGCTTAGCCCGTGCTCTGCAGCTTCTGCTCAGTGCTGCCAGTCCCCAAATCTATTCTCGCTTTCTTCTCCGAAGTGCAGTGACCGCATTGTCCTGGATATTTGGAGAGCGTGTACAAGAATAGAATGAGAAGGGATGCATGGGAGGCTGCTCCTCTCCTAAAATATGTGCATTTAAATTGTCCGAGGGAATTACTGACATTAACCCGCTTTGTTTTTGGGCTTTATTAGTGTCATTTGGTAAACATCCCTCTGCAATACGGGAGCGAATGCCCAGCCGTGTGCACTGGAGATGCCACTCGCCGCTCCAACTGCCACGGCAACTGCTCAAGGACAGGAAATCCATTCACCAGGTGCTGGGTCTGCATCAGCTCATGCAGAGGTGGCTCTTGCACCCCTCAGAGGTTGGGTCACAGCTGCCCTGATTTATGGGACTTAGGTGTCGTGGAACATTTGCAAACTGTCCCGTCCTGTGGTGTGAGCTCTCCCCACTCCAGCAAACACCAGTGGCTCATGTGGACTGGGAGCTTGTCCTTCCTTTTCCTCTTGCCTTTCTGCATCACTGGTTTTATATAAAACTGCCATAAAGCCTGGCACATACAACTCATGGAGAATTGACTGGGTATCACAGATACTCCTTGCTTCCATAAATATTTGTGGAGGCAGAGTCAGCTATGGTGTGGGCAAACACAAATGTAAATAATGCCGTACACTCCTAGCGTGCTGCAGATGATGCTTTGAGCAGGAATAGCTGCTCCTTGTGAAATCAATTTAATGAATCAATTATAGTAGGAGAGAAATAATCCCAGCAGCATTATTATGTCCGATAGCAGGAGTGTTGTGATGATGGCTGGGTTATCCAGCCAGCTTTTGCCTGGGAGCACTGGCACCAGAGGAGGAGAAGGAGACTTCCGCAAACTTCCCAGTGGAGGAAGGTGAAGATGAAGAACCACTAGAGGAGAAATGTGGGTGCAGGTAACAGAAATGAGAAAGAAAGAGTTGGGTTTTCCTGGCTGCTACACACAAGGATGTCATGATGTTAACTGGCTGTTGGGGCAGGCAGAAGCACCCTGGGCAGAATGGTTTGCTTGGTGAGGGGGGGTGAGCAAGAAGTGCAGGGCTGAAACAGATTGGCTTGGGTGGGAAGTGATGCTGTACGTCCTTCACCCCTCTAGTAGCAAATACTCCTGAGCAGAAAGTTTATTTTCAAGTGACTTTAGCCCCAAAATATCTGTGAACCAAACCCTCCGAAGACATGGATGCCTTTTTGTGCTTCTGTTAGAAAAGGGAAAAGATGAAGAGTTCTGGGATGAAATCTCCATTTCACAACTGACTTCCTCCTGTCTTTGGGTGAATCACTTCATCTTTCTCTTTCTTTTTTCTTCAGCAGAGTGCTCTCTCCTGACCAACCATCTCATCCAGACTCCACTGCTGAAACCTTGCTGAGTTATGCCACGAGCCCTGCAGCATGGAGCAGCCTCTGGTTTGGTTTCTTTAGCTGATGACAAAGTAGATCCAGACCTGTCGGTTTTGAGTAAAGCTTACAATGGTACAAAAGGTCAGCACCAGAGGCCAAGCACCTCGTATGTCCTTGAAAAAGCGTATGGACCTTTCAGGTGTCTCCAGGCTGAAGGATACTGTGTGTAGCTTGCAGAGATACAGCAGAAAGAATGGGGGGAATTTCACTGTTTGTGAACATACTCCTAAGGTCATTCTCAGCCCACAGGTTATTTGTAAGCGGTTCACCGGGACCATTCAGTTCATAATATTGACACACGCTGCTGGACCCATGGGTCACGTTAGTGCTGATCTGCTCTGAGCAGGGGGATGGTACCATTAGAACCAGGTAAAATTTCTGGAGATTTTTTCTAGCATTTTCTTACAGTCTTGTCTTTGTAGGCGTGTTCCAGCCAGGTAATGAATCTGTTAGGCCACCTAAGGACAGTAAAGGCAGAAGAGATGAGAACATGACCAAAGAAAATTAGATTTTTATATATGTGAGAATTTCAGGATATTTTTTGAGCTGTCCATCAGCTCAAACAATGAGGACACCACTGGAACATCTTCTTGAGCTCGATATTGTCTTCGCAGAACTTCTCTGTGAGATGATTCTCTGTTTATAAATTTCTAAATTTTCTAAGTTCGGGGGTATTTTGACCCCACAGCTCCAAGGCTGTTGGTAGAGCAGGAGGACCAGAGGAAGAGGGTTATCTTGTTGTCTGAAGAGTGGAACAACCCAGTTTTGGTAAAATTGTGTTCTGAATAACTGGACTTGATAGGCAAGAGCTGGACTTCCATGCCAGGGCTCCAGGAAGGGCATGAAGTCTGAGTACAACTGTGCAGTGCTGTAAACCTCAACATATTCAACATCTTTAAAAGCGTATTCCTATCAGTCTGATCCTTGCGCTTACAGTAGTTTTGGATTGATTTGTCTATCAGAAACTACATTTTTCCTTGCTCTTCCGTCTTCCTGCAGGTTTGGCTGTACATAGTGTTGTGCTCCTGCAGAGCAGTATTATTTTCATGAGCTTTTGGGCAGATATTGTACTGCATTAACACAGCACATTATAGCATCCATTGATGTGAGGCACTTAATGCATCACCCAATATTTTTTTCTTTGGCGTCTTTTCCTATTCTAATTCATGGACTGAAGGTGTACAAAAGAAAATTAGCAACGTGCAAGGGCCAGGTGTGCAGTTGTTCAACCTCCTTATTGCAATAAATGATTGTGTCTTGGGGGCCAGATCCTGCTCCTCATTACATTGCCCCAAATCTGGAGTAGCTCCATGGGGCTGAACCCCTTGGAGATCTGTCGTAGCTGAGGGCAGGCGGTGGGTAATTGACTGCACTGGGGCTGAGATGAGCTGAGATGAGCTGGGTCTAGCTGGCAGCTGAGTTGAGCAGTAGCACCAGGCTGAAAAGAAAAGCAGGAATTTTATGGACCCTTGAGCAAGGGAGCAGAGAGGAAGGAAGGGCTGATATAACAGCCCAAGACCAGACACTAGTTCAAAGCACCCAGCTAGAAACTGCAGTGTGTTTTGGAGTATCCCCGAGGACCGGTGAAGGTTTGTTTTTTATTTAAGCTAGTGACAGTCCAAATTATTGCCATTAAAGCCCCTCACTCTGGCTGCCGCTGCTAAGGAGAAGCCGGAAAGGGTTTGAGGCAAAAAGGCAGCTTCATAAAAGCAACCACAGAATATCGAATCAGAAAGAAATTAGGACAACCATTTCTGGGAGCTTTGAAGGCAAAGCCTGTTTGTTTAGCCTTAAAGGAGGCAGGCTGCTCCCGTTGCTGCTTCCTTTGCCTCAGCCTGGGAGACATCCTTCACGCTTAAAGGCGAAAGCCCTGCCAAAAGAGGAGGAGAGGTTTGGGTTGCACTGGGGTGTGGCAAGGGGAGCGCGGTGCCACCGCAGGGTCCCTCGCTGCCAGCGTGCCCAGGCAGAGGACAGCGGGTCGCCGGGGTTTGATCTGTCCTGATCCCCCTTCACAGGGGAAATGAAGCGACAGGGACTTTGCTCCAGCACAGTGGCCACTTTGAAAAAATGTTTCAGGCAGATAATTTATCAGGTTTAATTGCTCTTTAATCCCCCTGATCGGCCTGGCGTGGAGAAATCCCCTCTGAATGGGGGAGCCTGTTTGAAAAGGCCCAGGAGGGCTGGGAGGGCTGGAGGGAGGGTGGAGGGAAGGAAGGAGGGATGGAGAGAGGGAGAATAAAAGGATGGAGGGAGGAATAGATGGATGAAGGGAATGAGGAACAAAAGGAGAGATGGCAGGATTGAAGGAAGAATAGAAGGAGGGATAGAAGGAAGGACAGATGGGTGGAGGGAAGGAAAGAGGGGAAACTGAGGGAGGACAGCAGGCAGGGATTGAAGGAGGGATGAAGGGAGGGATGGAAAGATGGAAGGAGGGAGAGAGAGCCCCTTGCTGTGCCCACGCAGCCCAGCCCCATTCTGCAGTGCTCTGGTGCTGCTCCCCACAGCCTGCATTCCCCTGATCAATGGATTAGAAAGCACTGGGTCACTTCTCCTGTCTCCTGTATCCTCCACACAGAGGACGCTGGAACAAACTGCATCACTGGCAAGTGACACAGTGGCACAGCCAGGGATTCCAGCAGTGATGGGCTGGAAGTGCTCACCAGTGGCACTGGTACCCCAGTGCTGATCCACTGGGTTCCCAAAGCAGCAGGGGCTGATGTCCTCCTTTCCCACTGTTTGGCAAGGTCCCTCTCCTCTGTTTCCATGCTCTATCCAGGGCTTTGAAAGGATTTCAGAGGAAGAAATGTTTCTCACTCTCCGTAGGAAATGTACCTCTGTGCTCTGATGTAGTTACACTTGAGGGAGCAGAGGCTTTCCCAAAAAGGGCGGTAGATGCACAGGCCTCACTGGGTACCGCAATGCATCATCATGGGGCAAAACCTCCTTTAACACTCCTCTCTTTCTCTCTGGTGTTTTTGGCCAAGACCTGTGTCCGGAGGCAAGAATGAGGGGCAGCATGGGCACAGCTCTTTTCCTTTGCTCTTTTCCCCTCCCTGGGATGGCAAGGGGGTATCTAGTGGGGTATATCCAGCTGCTCTTGTGGAATGTATTTAGTCTACAATATAGGAAAGCACACTGTCCGTAACCCAACACAAGACCATGAAAACATCTGGTCTGTGTCATGAGTGCTCAGAGAATTATAAAACTCTAAAAACATTTTTAAAAAAACACAGGTTAAACTGAAAAATGTGTCTGTATGTCTCACCCTCTGGCTCTCCATGGCCAGGCTTTACTTTCTTGCACGCTGATGTAAATCAAGAGTGCTTCAGGGGTGAGCTGGGTCCACAGACTAAAGCCAGATCTCAATTCAAAGGTGGGTAATATTTGCCATGTACAACCAACAGGATAGCCTGTGTAGCTTTTTCCTGGAAATAATGCATGTTTTCTATTTCTTTGGTGCAGAAACCTGCCCAGATAAGGGATCCTCCTACCTCTGTTTCCACAACACAACACGAAAAAAACATTTATTTTTTCCATTCAATGCATATGAGCTTTTTCCTTTCAATCAAAGAGCTTACAGACAATTTCACCATGCTAGTTCAAGGTACGTGTTGCTTTTTATTCCGTAGGTATCATTCTGGTTTTATTACACATTGAGTCCAGACTTTTGCTTTCTTGGGTACAAGATGAGGCACTCCAGTTAATTCCCAGCATTATAATATGCTACTGGGAACTTGAGTAGAGAATCTACTGGCTCCCAAGAAAATTAACCCAGGCTTTCCAGTCGAGACTTCACTGGTTTTAAATCAAGATCAGAAACCCAACTATAGGCAGGTTTAATGACAACTAGAAGGAAAAAAATAAATAATGCATTGATGAGCCCAAAAGGCCTTAGGGTACATTAACCACAAGACTTTTTTTTTTTTTTTTCTCTCCAACCTTCAGCAATGTAAACTCTCAAGGAAAACCTTCACAGTGCCTAGAATATACACCAGAAACAAGGTTATTTTCATTGTTACCCATTGTATAAAAAAATACTCAGCCTTCTTCCAAGCCAGAAAAGGCTCAATTCTTTGATGGAAATTGCCATAGCTGGAGGGGTGTAGATCTGCCCTCATCATCCAAAACTGCGGGGAACCTCAAGGACAGATTGCTGTACTTTGCCAAGAAAAGAAAGGAAAACGGTTGCAATGACGCTACAAAAGAGCTTTGTGCTGGATCATGTGAAGGAAAGGAGCATTTCCATCTTAGAGTTAGTCATGTTTCAGCACAGTAAAATAAGGGGACTCTGGCTGAACAATTAATTTAGTTATGGGAATAGCTCTTGGTTGAAGGCAAGTTGTGATCCTGAGGTCCTCTTCACTCCAGCACACCGGTGGCTCCTTGGAAACCACATTTCTGGGCCCGTTGACCATCAGAGTTATGAGCTATAAAAAGACAAGGGGGCATGAATCCTGATTTTATTTTTTCCTAGGGGTTGCTCTACCTGCTCAGGCAGGCTTGGGAGTAGTGGACACTGGCTGCAGAAGTCTGAAGAAGTGAGCATCTTTTCTCTTCAGTCCTGATTCCAATGCTGAGGCAGGGTTTGTCCCACCACATCCACCCCAGGAGCTGCCAATAATGAGCCACATGCCTGAAATGAGCTTTTTTCTGGATGCAGAAGTTTGATCTGGGGATTTTTAGCAGGTGAAGTAATACACTGCTGCTCTACTGTGGGAATGAGCTGGTCTATAACCAACCAACCAAATGTTTTCACATCCATTTTCCCATCAAGAAACAAGGCAGATGACAGACGAATTGAAAGAGAGACAAGGAAAAGAATAAAATAAACTGAATTTCTCTAACTCACCACCACTTCCAGGTGCAGGCAGCAAGACAGAAATGTCATAATTAATTCCCTTGGAGTATCCCCAAAGCAAGGAGTCCACACCTCCCAGAAGTAACTGCCAAACCCATAAAGTCACCGATGCAAGGCCAGGCTGAAGGCTGGATGAGTTTTTTAACCACAAAGTTCATTTACAGAGGAGCCTGAATAGAAAAAAACCCATGGCGTTTTCTGAGTAATTCAGTTTGGAACAGATTTTCCCTCTCGCTTCAACCACATCATCCTGTTAAATCCAGATAAATGACTGTTGCTGATGGTGATGTAGGAGAGTGGAGTCAGAACCTCTAAAGCCTCCTATTTTCTATTTTTGTTGACCAAACATACTGTAATTCCTTCCTTCAGTGCCTTTTCTGTGGTTGCTTCCTAATGGAGATGTTACATTCCCTCTCTTTATCGGGAACTGTGTGGAGAGACATTTTGTCCTTGTGACAGACACAGCCTGTCTAAAGGCTGCTGGCCTTTTTTTTTTTATCTTCTTCTTCTTTTCTCTTNTCCTTTTTTTTTTTTTTCTTTTTGGCGATTTCTCCTTTGGCTGCTGAAACCCTCCCCGAGGCAGGAGAATTTTGCTTTCCTAGGCAGCAGGCTTGCCAGGCACGCTCCCCCAGTCTCTCACTGCTCTAATTATTAGCACGAGGACAAACAGATGAGAAGCCTTGAATGGGGTCAGCTCCACCTGAAAAAAATTAATATATCATCTTTGAAAATGCCAGGCCAAAGCATGAAAGCACAGTGTGATGAGCAGCGATGGAAGTGCTTGACTGGCCAAATGCTGGCAGATACATGGCACTGCTGATCCTGGGGCAATGTCCAAGCTCTTTCCACATAATCACTGATTTAGTGGAGGGATAGAAAAGAGGGGATCAAAGGTGTCCCCAGCATCATCACATCCTTCAATAAGAGGAATTTGGCAGGTGAAATTCCTAGGTGATGGTAGGAAAAAGGCAGCACCTTGTACCATTTAGGAGAGTGAACCAACATGAGACGGAGATGAAGAACAAGAGCATCCCTTCTACTGCTTCTGCCTTCTCCCTGAATGTGTGCTGCACTGTCCTGTCTGCAGATCTAGGGTGTCCATAGAGGGTCCCAAAAAAGGCTGGAAGTGGAGACCTGGTCCTGTGAATTCTGCCCCATATGAAGAGAAAAAAGATGAAGAAGGTGAAGATGTAGCAGGGACTGCAGGACTAAATATCTTACTGGGACATTGCGATTTGTTCAGGTCTGTGGAGACCGATGCCCTTGTGCTTTCCTTTCCCGTTTTTTTGGAGGAGCTGATGACTTTCCATGGGAAAGGGCAGAGCAGGACACAGAAATCAGAGATCATATGAGGTCATTTCATCTTGACAGGCTGTGGCCAATTTCGTAGCTCGGTCTTTATCCAAAGACCTAGAAACTGTGTCAGGCTCACCATAATGATTAACCCCCTATGGAAAGCACTTGTTTCCCCTGCTGTTGGCTTAACTAGAACCAAACTAGGTTTTAGTCATAGGCAGCCCTAGCTCCAGCATGGCAAAGGCACAAACTTAAACTGCTGCAGTCATCTTTCCTGGAGGAAAACAGCCATCCCCTTGCCATGGGAAATGATGCTGATGAAAGACCAGCTGGAAGTGTCCATGGGCTGGAGCACCTTGCCCCAAAAAACAATGCAATAATAATGCAGGTACCTTCGTGATGATGGGTTTGATTGTTTTAAAGAGACTGCATTGTCAGAGCAAAGCTGTTGTGAATTAATTGCTTTTGGTGATGTGATCGAAGTCACAGCGTGTCTGGGGCTTTTCCAGCCTTCACCATTCGAGCAACCCTCATCCGATCCATGGAGCTGGCAAGTGAGTCATGAACAGATGCTCGGGAAAATTGGATCATTTACAAAGTGTTTACAAATACTTCCCGCTGGATCCTTGCCAATTTTGACATCCTCCCCACTTTAAGAACACACACGGGTACGTCCCCAGCCATTGTCCTCAGGGCCCTTTTCAGTGTGGTTGGTGCTGGAGTTGTAGGGGGCTTTGCAGGCACTTGAATCCTTCCTGTAACCCCATCCACAAGGAGAAATGTTGCCCTTGCAGCCTTGCAGGGAAAGCGGAGGTGGCCAGTGGCACTTCTGCATGCAAGACACATCTCTGACTTGAAGACATTTTGAATTAATGATATGGTAAATGGCTAGCCCAAGAGTATCTGGAGATGTTTCTCTTTTGCTGACACACTTTGCTGCTACATGCAGAAAATTAAAGTGTCCCAACCCAGGGGACCCAAATGCCAGACAAGAAGGATTTGGATGGTATTTCTAAGGTGGGTTAAACAGTGCTGCAAATCACTCTGGGGCTCCAAGAATAAGAAAGACACAGACCTGCTCAAGCAGGTCCAGAAGAAGGACATGAGGAGGATTAGAGGGCTGGAGCACCTCTTCTATGAGGACAAGCTGAGATAGTTGGAGGGTTCAGCCTGAAGAAGAGATGGCAGTGTTAGCAGGCATGAATGGAGGTATGGGAAAGGCATTTGGGTGGCTTTCTTCCTCTGTTGGATTTCCATCCCTGCACAAACACCTTTGATATCAGTTGATTCACAAATTCAACAACAATGACTTCAAGGAACCCAAAGATTTTAGTTTACAGCTGAACAAGACACAGTCTACAGGCTGCAGGGTATCTGGTGATGGAAAAAAACAAAGCTTGATGTTTTCTTTAATGTATAAAATAATTAGCAAACCAATTTACATGCCACAAAGGTTGTGGTGTCTTGGCCAGTGGAAGTAGCCACTTACCTGCACCATGAAAGAGGATGAGCAGTGCTCAGTCTCTGTCTGCTTTCAGCTCTCTGAGACAAACCCTAGGAGGCAGTGAGATGGGCAGGGCTTCTGCCTCCAGCCCAGCACACTCCAAACCTGTCCTGGAGCTTATGACAGATTTGCCCCTTTTACACAATTTTGGTTATGTGTTAAATCTCCTGCATGGGAGAGCAGGGTCCTGCAGGGCTGGCCAGGGACTTGTGCTGATGCTGCAGAGGAACTAAAGGGGATAAAAATCACCACCTTCCTCCATCTGGCTTCTTAGTGATATTATATATCTTCTCCAAGACAAGCAGCGATGCTGATACAAGTTGGCATGTGCCTTGCAAAGACTCCAGAACAAAACTTCCCCTTTTGTAGTTGCCTCCCGATCCTGCTGTCTTCCAAATATCTGTTCTTTGACTCCCCCAAAATATTGCTCTGAAACACATATTTAACACGACTTAGGGGCACCAGGGAAACCACTGTCTCACACCTTTCTCCCTGCAGCTCACTTACCATTTCTGTTTGCCAGGAGCGCTGTAGTCGGAGGCCCTTGCCCAAGCAGAGGGCAATCTCATCAGCTCTTAACACTTCTCTTTTAATGGAGAAAACAAGGGCTGTGCATCCCGGCTATGCATTGCCCTGCCTGGAGCTCTTCACCACTGCGGCAGCGACGGCAGAGGGAGCACATGCCGCCGCCTGGGTTTCTTACCCAGATGTGACTTTTAATTTTAATTTTCTCGCAACGGAGAGGTGGTCTGGCCCCATCCGCCTCCCCCTGGTGATTTTTCCTGATTGGCACGGCAGGCCCCGAGCGAGCGCAGGGCGCGGGCAGCAGCGGGGAAGAGCTTTGCTTCAGTGGCATGAGAGCAAATCCTGCAGCGTGGTTGTGGTTTGCTCCCTGGTAAGAGGCTTGGAAATATCGATCGGGACTGGAGAGGAGATGTGCACAGGAGAAAGAGCATAAGATTTGGGGATTTAAAAAATGATATAATTGGATTCCTGAATTAAATACAGTCAGAGGGAAGGTCGGCAACAGCATCCATCCAGGGGCTAAAGGCAGGTTTTCTCAGCCTTGCTGGCCTGAGCGTCCAACGCAGGACCATCCCAGATAATTTCTCCTGGGGAAGTGATGTGTCTGAGCAAACGTTTTTGGGAAAAGTCTTTGCCGATGGGCCAAAAAGGTGGCATTGGCTCCACGTGCACCATGTTAGACTCTATCCCTGTGGTGCAATAGCATGGAAAGTTGATTCACCTGTTGGGGCTGGACAGTCTTTCTGAAGGACAGAAGGCAGCTTCTGGTTTCCAGGGATGGCCCACAGCTGCAATTACCAGCACTTTCTGTCACTAAAAGTATTTAAAATATTTTAAATGTGTACCTTTAAAGTTATAATATCTTCTGCCCTTTGTGTTAATACTTGAGGGCATCTATTTTTGCCATGTATCTGTCCCTGCTTAGATCTCTCAAAGCACACGCCTACATGGCATGGAAGCCAACAGTTCTATAGAATAACTTCTTTGGACTGGTGGTGGTTTAGCCCCTGCACACTGGGTGCATGATGTCAGTATGGGAGAAGTGGGGTCCTTTTCAACTGTTTTTGGGAAAAAGCTGAGTCCCAGAGCAGGGCGACCACCCATGGAATGTCTGTGAAGGGCAAAGACAGTGTCTCCTCACCTGGCTGATGGCGCTGAGCTGCTCTGGAAGGCTCACCCCCGAAGTGGGGACCAACCTGGTACTGTTTTACCCCTAAAACTCAAATGTCAGCAGTCCTGGCCCAGGGGATGAGGCTGTGCACTGGCACCTCCACTCAAAGCAGACACCCTCCAAAACATCACCCAGGTTCAGGTGGGAACTTTTAGCTGTTAAACTGCCTGCTTATTATTATGTATAGGAAACATATTCATCTTTTATATGCATTTAAACATTTTGAGAGACCTGGGAGTCCCAAAGCAACAAAAAGCCCATGTTTTGCAAATTACCCCTTGTAGTTTTCAGGTATGGAAGCCTCCCCAGGGGTTTTCCCACTCCCTGGCTGCCTCTGGCCAGCTGATTTTCTGGATATGTTTCCATGGAAACAAAAACTGGATGGGTGAAAAGAGGCTGGGGTGTGAGGGAAAGTTCTGGCATTTCCCAGCTTGGAAAGTGGAATTTTCCCAGGCTGTGATGTTTTTCCAGGATTTTTTTCCCAGGAGAGCTGGTGGTGGGATGTGCCCTGATGTGGAGGTGGATGAGGAGCAATGGGTTGCCCTTGCTGCCTCCTGCATTCAGCGCAGCAACATCGGTCTCCAGGTTTTAATGCTGTTTTTTTTTATGGCCACTTTGCTGTTATAGAGGTGGGAACTTTGTTAAAAGAAAAGTATTCTCTAATGGCTGGGACAGGACACAGGGTTTGCCCCATCCTGGTTGAGACTGCTCAATGGTGTGACCTTAAGGCATGGTCTCAGCCAGCAGATACCTCCATTCCACATCTGCACTGGCAGATGATGATGCTTGTTTATTTTATATCTCTCTTACAAGACTTCATTAAAAAGCATCTGCAAAGGCTTTGGAGTCCTTGGCTGGACATCTTGCAACGTCAACGTGAGCAGTCATAGCAGCACTGTTCTGTCAGGTAGGGCTGGCACAAAGACTCCGGTTTTTGATGAAGATATCAAACACAAGGTGTACCGCAGCCAGCTCAAAGCAAACCCGAAATTACAGTGTCTGCAGGGAGAAGTGACAGCCCGGCTATGGAGATCAAGGGTTTATGGAGATGGGGCAAACAGATCTCTCTCTTGCATCCTGATAACTGATGCGACACATCAGATGTCAGGGCAGCTCCTATTCCTAAGAGGTTAAACAAGTCATGCGATCAGGAGGGGCTGACATGTTGGTCCAGGCAACGAGTGAATCATTAAATTATATTCCCATTGCTGAGACAGGCAGCGGCAGATCAGCGAGGTTTATGTAGCCTCAGGTGAGCTGTACAACAGGAAAATATACATCTGATGGGAGGTTAGGTGCTCTGAAATGTGAAATAATAATCAGGATAGTTGCTTATTGCTAAGTCAAGTGAGATATTTTGTCATATACTGCAGGGTTGTGGTTTGGGATGGTGGTTTATATATATATATACAGTAGAATAATTTCTTTTAATATTTTAATGGCTTGTTTGCTTTAATTTTTTTGTTTGTTTGTTTGTTTCACTTCACTTGAAAATTAACTTTTGAAGTGTCACAGGATGGGGGGAAGAGCAGCACTTGGCAGCACTTGGGCTTCCTATGGAGAAAGAGGCTGGTTACAAGTTCAGGGGCCCCAGGATGAGGAGCACTGGGGATGGACTGTCTTCGGTGATGAGAAGTGATGTTCTTTGGGCATCAACAAGGAGACAGAAGATAAACATATATATATATATATATATATATATATATGGAAGTATATGCAGTATATATGTACATATATGTATATACAAGCATACATACACACACACATAGATACGTAGGTATATATACAGGCATGCATATGCATACATAGAATCATAGAATTGTTTTGGTTGGAAAAGACCTTTAAGATCATCATCATCACATACATACATAAATAAACCACACANGGTGTACCGCAGCCAGCTCAAAGCAAACCCGAAATTACAGTGTCTGCAGGGAGAAGTGACAGCCCGGCTATGGAGATCAAGGGTTTATGGAGATGGGGCAAACAGATCTCTCTCTTGCATCCTGATAACTGATGCGACACATCAGATGTCAGGGCAGCTCCTATTCCTAAGAGGTTAAACAAGTCATGCGATCAGGAGGGGCTGACATGTTGGTCCAGGCAACGAGTGAATCATTAAATTATATTCCCATTGCTGAGACAGGCAGCGGCAGATCAGCGAGGTTTATGTAGCCTCAGGTGAGCTGTACAACAGGAAAATATACATCTGATGGGAGGTTAGGTGCTCTGAAATGTGAAATAATAATCAGGATAGTTGCTTATTGCTAAGTCAAGTGAGATATTTTGTCATATACTGCAGGGTTGTGGTTTGGGATGGTGGTTTATATATATATATACAGTAGAATAATTTCTTTTAATATTTTAATGGCTTGTTTGCTTTAATTTTTTTGTTTGTTTGTTTGTTTCACTTCACTTGAAAATTAACTTTTGAAGTGTCACAGGATGGGGGGAAGAGCAGCACTTGGCAGCACTTGGGCTTCCTATGGAGAAAGAGGCTGGTTACAAGTTCAGGGGCCCCAGGATGAGGAGCACTGGGGATGGACTGTCTTCGGTGATGAGAAGTGATGTTCTTTGGGCATCAACAAGGAGACAGAAGATAAACATATATATATATATATATATATATATATATGGAAGTATATGCAGTATATATGTACATATATGTATATACAAGCATACATACACACACACATAGATACGTAGGTATATATACAGGCATGCATATGCATACATAGAATCATAGAATTGTTTTGGTTGGAAAAGACCTTTAAGATCATCATCATCACATACATACATAAATAAACCACACACATATATGTATATATATATATAAAAATCCCACGCACACATTGAAGGCAAATGTCAGTGTTAGTACTGGAGCACACATACATGGGGAATACCTCTGTCCTGGGGCTGCTGAGATCCCTGTCCCTTGCTGGGGTTATTTGTATTTACCCACACTGGAAAGCACTGCCACTCCTCTCTTCTCCTCTTCCTCACACCCCTGTTTCTGTTCTCTCAACTCCAAGCTATTTTCTATAGGCGTAGGATAAGGAAGTTTAGGGACCGAATTGTAGAAGGAGAAATATTATCAACCTGAGCATCTCACGTCTGCAAATTTAACCTTGAGGACAGTGGACGTCGGTAGGGTCAAGGAGGAGGAATTGAAATCTCATTTTAATGTACTTATAATTAACATACCACAAGATATAGGCGGAAGCGATGCTCCGGCACCCTTCCAGCCTGCAGGAGTGAGGAGGGGCAGGGGCAGAGGCAGTGCTGTGCGGAGAGAGAGCGGCTCCACGTGCGGGTACCGCAGCACATATGGTGAGCCCGGCCACACGCTGCTCCGGAGCCATGAAATCCGGAAGCACAAGGGCACAGATCACAGAGAAAATATCAGCTCACATCTCTAGCTAGCTCCAGGGCTTTCTGTTCGGAGCCACGGCATTACCTGAACTAATGGTTTTTCACAGCGAAAAGGGTTTGTTCACAACCCCTTCTCAAAAGAGAAGGAAATAAAATCAGTTATACAAGAGGATGCTGATTGTAGCAGCCATTCACTGAAAAAGGTTGGTGATTTCAGGAGCAAGGATGATGGGAGATGCAGCAGTTAGGGGACACGGTGAAGAAGCATCAGCACCCCAGAGGAGCCTGAGAATGCTGTTCCACAAAACTGTGATATATTCTATCTCCCTGATGACCAAATAATGTCACTTCTCTTTTCTGGACGTAGTCCACCCCCAGTACTCATCATGGTGGGGCTCCTGAAGCTGTAACCAGCCTTGTTCTTCATTGGGACCAAGAGCTGCCCTGATTCCCACCAAGGAATCCTCTTTCCCCCATCTTGTGACACATCTGAAGTTAGTTTGAAGTTAGTTTTCAAGTGAAGCAGACTACAAAAAATTAAAAAAAATAATGGGTTTTTTAAAAAGCACACAACCATCCGAAATATTAGAAGAAATAAATCTACTGTTAACCTCCATTTCTCAAGTTTGAGGAGCTGCTCTCAGTCTTCACAATCTACCTGAGTAAAGTGAGTTGTTCTTGATTTCATTGCCAGAGCATTAAGAGGAAGTTTCATTATTCTAATTTAGCGTGAAAATAGATTTAAATAGCATTTCATTTTGCTCTTTCACAGTATTAAGTAACTGCAAGAATCTTTTCAAGAGCAATTGCCCACAGCTTTTTGTGCAAATATTCTCTTTACAAAAGTCTCATGATGATTTGGGAAAAGCAATAGGGAACAAAAATGTTTCTCTGACAGAATAAAGGAGAAGTCTAGTGTAATATTCAATACAGTCCTATTTATCCTGTAGCTAATTACAACAATAATCTGCTGTATAAGGGAGGCATTTCAATGTCAAATTTCATAAAAGAGATTAACTCTCAAGCAAAGAGGAAGCGATGGGGGTTTATGAGCATTTCAAGTGCCCACCAGCATGCAGCTTCTCTGTTCTCCAGGCAGAAGACCTCAGGTCAGTCCCAGTCACGCTCCTGGGCACTGGGCAAACAGATTTTGGGCTGAGTGATAAATATCTCTGGTTAGTTTACTGATGGATCTTTAAAGATCATCTAATTCCAACCCCCCTGCCATAGGCAAGGACATCTCCTACTAGGCCAGGTTGCTCACAGCCCCATCCAACCTGACCTTGAACAGTTCCAGTGGCAGGGGACCTAGAGCTTCTCTGGGCAACCTGTTCCAGTGTCTCACCACACTCAGCATTTTTGTACTGAGTATATATACATATATATTATTTCTTCACATGTTCACAGGAGAGGTGCTCCATCCCTCTGATCAGTTTTGTGGCCCTCCTCTGGACCTGCTCCAGTAGGTCCATGTCCTTCCTGTGCTGAGGACTCCAGAGCTGGACACAGAGGTCTCACCAGCACAAGGGGCAAAATCACCTCACTTGACCTGCTGGCCATGCTTCTTTTGATGCAGCCGATGAGGATACGGTTGGCTTCCTGGACTTCAAGTGCCAGCTCATGTTCAGTTTTTCATCCACCAGTACCCCCAAGTCCTTCTCTACAGAACTACTCTCAACCCATTCATCCCCCAGCCTGTATTGATACTGGTGATTGCCCCCACCCACCCGCAGGACCTTGCACTTGGCCTTGTTGAACCTCATGAGGTTCACACGGGCCCACTCCTCACATAATCAGACCAAACCTTCACGATAGTTTTGAAATACTTCAATAACTAAAACGTAAAATGTTGTTAAAGCATCAGTTTAACAGAACTTCACTGTATGTGGCAGGATTGTCACTGGGGAGCAGGTTTAAGAGGGCAGCTGCTACTGTACAGCAAAGATCTTTAAAAAACAGTGCTCCCAGACCCTTCCTTAAGTGAGGACCTTCCTCTCTCATGCATGTGTGGTCCTAATATTTATCCACCTCCCTGTGAGGTTAGTGAACGGTGATTAGCAAGAACAGGCTGAATTGCCAGGTAATGCATCAAATTGCTTGTCCTGAACAAGAGGGATGCGGTATCAGTGTGGTTGTTGCTTATGCAGGCAGAGACCAGAAATATGCAGGTAACACCCGTGGTGTTTTCCTAGCACTAATGAGAATGAACTGCATGCTACTGGTCGCCAGTCAGAATTACCAAGTGGGAAATTTGCTCGTAATCTCCTTGACGTGTGCTTCCAGAAACTGAGTGAAAAGGATGCAAGTCCCAAGAAGACTGCCTCTGAGAGGACCTGTTCAATTGAATCTTCCTCAAGATGTCAATCACCCACTAAATGTAACTGCTCCGGGCATGGAAAGTGCAAATCAACAGGTTTAAATGATCTGGGAAGAACCAGACAGCAACAGCCGGAGTTGTCTGAGCCTCTGCCACTCTGGTGAGGAGCCTCTGCCACTGCTGAGGAGACACATTGACAGGACTGTGGCCAAACTAATGCAAATACAGTTCTGAATGATGGATGTCCTCCGAACTCCAATGCAAAACAAAGAGCTTATACTCCTTTGAATGATGTACTCAAGGATCCGTAGGCACTGGATTTAAGTTTTCAGGTATCAAACTAATTAGCTGACCAGTGATGCTGCAGTGACCTTGCTGGTGACCTTGGAAAAGAGCGATGGCTCTGTTTGTCATTTATGACTTAATTGTAAAAAGTGGCTAACAGCCTCCTTCTCCAACTGATTTGACTATGTGGATTGAGAGTTCATCGGGATGAGGAACACTATGGCTTAGGCATGGAAAACACTGTGGGGACGGTGTCTGCACACTGCATGAGGCAGCGGAATAGTGGTGATGATGGTGATGATGATGATCACAACAACAATTAGCTGGTGAGGGAAAGCCTTGTTCGTAACACAACAGAGCAAATAAGAAGTATTCACTCTAAAGGCCTTAATCTATGCAATTTTAGGCTAGACAAATTCTTTTGAAATCACATATTCAAATACTGTTGGTGCTCTAGAGGGTGACAGCCTCCGCCGCAGCTCTCCAGTGTCGCTGGTCTCTACCTAAAAATAAAACCCTAAGCAAAAAAGAACAAGCCCCCCGCCGGCAGCCTGGCACGGAGGCAGAGCACAGTCGCTGCCAGGCATGCGGTCTCTTTGTCCTTACAGGTCAAACCTGGAATTAAGCTAAGGATGCCAAGTCTCCAGATCTCCCAGATCTGGAGACTCCCAGCCAGAGCTCCCTCTTGCCTGTCTCCTGCCTAGCAGCCCATGACCAGGAGCCCTCCCTGGATGCCTGCCTGGGGCTCAGCCCCACGGTGGTATCAAAGCCTGGCATGGAAGTCTAGGCAAGGTCTGAGGCCATCACTCAAGCTGAGAAGTACCCTCTCCTCTTCACCTCCATGGACTCAAGGAAGGCAGGAGCTAAATGGGAGTGTTTTCACCGCCCCATAGTCCCCAGGATTCTCACTCACGCCTGTGAAAGTCTGAAAATTGTGAGACTTTGACTCCAAAGCACACCAGGGCAAGTGAAATAGGAGCTTCACTTTGCTGGTGCTTTCTCCAGCGTCCTCCTCACCGGCTGCTCAGGGACCACTGCCTGTTTTCTCAGGAGGATGTGGGAGGAAGGCTGGGCTGGGACCTAATCCCATTTACATCCTCCTGCTTCCCCAAAATCCAGGATAAACCACAGCAGTCCCAGACTATCTGAAGCATAGCAGAACTAAAAGCCACCTCTGAGTCCAGGGAGAAAAAAAGGAAACTAAACCAGACCCACACAGTATGAGATTAAAAGAAAAAAAGAGAAATGCTGAGGTTTCACGTTAGTCCAAATCATCACATAAACGGAGCATCATTAAAAAATGTTCCTGGGAAAAACCTCTCAGCCATTCTCTTCTGTTCTATCCTACCCGGCCCCTGAGTCCTGAGGCAAGGAGTTGAGAGGTTACAACTAAAACCCTAAAGGAGAGAAGCTTTGACATCAGTTCCAGCAGTTGGGATTTCTGCTCTGTCTAGAAAAAAAAAAAAAGTGTCAAATCTGTCACAGGGCGCTTGCAGGTTATCCTTGGCGTCAGCCCGGTGTGTTTATTAAACCCATGGTCTGGCAGAGGGAAGTGTCTGTCTGGATTGCAATAAAGTTAATTTTAAAACAGCTGGTTTAAAAGTCTTTATCTTGGTTTAATGAATTACTGAATGATGGAATAAAGCATTCACCTTGTAGATGGCTCCGATAACTTCATCAGATGCTTAGAGCCCTGGTCTAGCTTCTTCTGGGTGGTGTAGTGTAGCAAAGTAAGATGCTCTTGTGTCTGTCTATGAATATATATGTCTAGATGGATAGACATGTGCACTGTGTAAATATATATAAATATGTTAGATTTAATTGTGCGGGGCTGGCTTTGCTCACAGTTGCATTCACAAAGCCCATCACCAGCAACTGTCCACACAAGTCTCAAACCTTCACATAGGTCACCTACAAAATGAATCTGTAGAAAGAGTGACTGCTGTCTTGGTCCAACCAGACATTCACCTGTGGACTAAGTTTTTCTAGGGGACCATGGCACAAAGAGTCATGGACATGACCTGAAAGCCTGACCATGCTCCTCTGGACACTGTCTGGACAGCATCACTTTTAACAAACACTGGGCTGAACGTTGTTTCTGATCAACAGCAGCATCACTGGAAGACACTGCAGGAGTAGACCTTCTGCTTGCACAGCAAGAAGGTGTAGAAAAGCCTCCACAGCCTGAAAAGTTCAGACTACTCCAAAACCTGGCTGTTTTCTTCATCACAGGTTATCAGATCCATGAATGTCAATATGGCAATGTGCATATTATGTGGAGCTTAGTTTTGAGGAGCCAACATTATTGTTTCCATCATCGTTGTGCTTCCACAGCTAGGGTGATTGAGCTATGTGTGAGGCTGTGACCTTCTGCTGTCACCCCACCATTGTCTTCTATGAGGCAAGCAGACAGTAACCCAAAGGAGCAAGTCTCTCCCATAATGTTCTTTGCAGGAACCATGGCTTTGCAGCCAGTGGGGACCAGAGACCCAGCAGTGACCTTATCCATGGCCATTCACCACATCCTCATCTCACCCAGTGTTTGATGTGAATATCTTCGTACCTCCAGCACAGAGTTTTACTGACAGAGCTACACCAGGCACCAGCACTGTTTAAATTACCTAAAGCCCATACCAAGCCTGGGAACTGAGCAAACTGAGGCAGTGTAGAAGGCAAATCAAGTGCTTTGCTGTTTTAATGCACATCTGAACATTTCTGAACTGCCAACCAGTGGTGGCAGGACTGAAGTACCCATAGGGTATGGGTAATTTCATGGGGTTTCTGAATAGACCCTTCCAGCATGTTGAAGCTGCTCTTTCCTGGGTGCTGCAGCTGTGTTGGCGGGACCAAGCCCCCAGGCAGTCTTTACTAGAGTCAGGTCTTTGCAGTTGGAGGCACAGAAGCAGTAACCACTGAGGTCTGACAGCAACTTTGGTGACATCACGTATAACCTTCTCCTCCCTGGGGTGGAAGATCCCCAGCACAGGGGACCCAGCGCAGTTTAGCAGCTGGACAAACACAGGGCTCTGCAGTGCTCAGTAGCAGCTCTGGGCCACACCTTGTGCCATTCGAGGTCCCTTCCTTCATATCTGCCCCAGCCCAGCACTGGGCCCCGTTGCTTCCCCCTCCCTTCCAGCCTCACATCCCTTTCGCTTCCCAGTCCACACCCAGTGGGGAGGTCAGGGAACAGGAGCCAGCCTTTCTCTGCAGAAAATCTTTCCTGTTTATTTACGTTTCCCTCCTGCCCACGGAGATCCTGCCGATCTCTGAAAATGGTATGAAGTTATTTGCTTGAGTGAACTGACAGCAGCCTCTGGGCTAAACTTTTGATCCGTCAGTTTTCTGCCATCTTCAAAAAGTGCTGCAGCGCAGGCATGTGCTCCACCAGGCACAGGCGGCAGCGATCCTGTGGCGGACAGAGTCAGCATGGCTTGCCATGGGCAAGAGAAACCAGCAGAAGTGGACCTCCATCCTCCTGTCTTCCATCCGTCACATCTGGCTTGGCAGAGAGGGGACAGCTGGTGTTACCCAGTCCCTGCTGTCCAGGAGTGGGTGTCTCCATTCTTAGGAGGCACCAGAGAAAGCATAGAGTGGTTCTGCTGTTGAAGCAAAAGAGTGCTGCAGGGTCTTCAGCTTCCTTTAATTTCTCTCTTGGTCTTGAGTCCCAGGAGACCTTCTCCATCTCCTGTCCCTTAGGAAGGGAAGTGATAGGAACCTGTCACCCAACCCTGCCCCGGATGAAGTTTTTCTGGCACTTGCTGGCAATGCTCTGGCTGACTCTCCTCTCTTCAGTGGAAGGTATTTTTCAGTGCATATCGTCGTCTCATATCCTGAGGCTTTTCTATGCACTCGCAGAAATTCAAAATGATCACACTGACACCAACATTGTTGTTTCAACATTTACACCTCTGGGGTGAATATCGTAAAAATACTGCTATGTAATAGACAAAACTGCAGGGATGGATTCAAGCGCAGAGGGGAGGAGATGGAGTCAATAAACCAGAAACTAAGGAGGCTCAGAGTTACACTGGACAGCCAGAACTTCCCAGCCCAGCTTAGTTAAGATGCATATAGTTTATCATACTGTGAAACTTTGTTCCCTAATTAAATAGGATGGACCAACGTACATGCAAGCATAGGTTCTATGCATATAGAGAAAAACACATCCATCATCCAGCTGAGACCGAGAGGTCACATGCTGTACCAGGGGGATAAAGAGTGTGGGTATATGGTACGCTGGGCCAAACTTTTATATCTGCTGACTTCAGCAGATGGCTTCTCACTGACTGCTGGGCCTCACCCTTCAGTGGCAAGGACAAGATGCCCAAGGGAAATGCTCTTTGTGGTTAGTAGATGTGCAAACTTGGAAATGCACAGGGAAAAGTCGTATTTGCAGGAATTGAGGACAAGATCAGGTAAGAAGGCATGGCAGTGAAGAATGTTGTCCACCGCAGAAAAATGGTCTTTTATATGAGCAGGATATGGACAGATGTCTGTGCAGGGGATCCACTAGCCGGGGTCATTCCTGTTGGTGAGCACCACCGCGACACTGGAAAGTCCTGCTGGAACAGATGTATGGGATGCTGCACAAAGACAAGGAAAGAAAAGCCAACTGCTCCAGGGAAAATGTCATCCCTGGTCCCTAAAATGGGTAGAACCTGGGCTGGTATCTTGTAGGGATCCTTGCTTGCCATTCTCAGTTGACATCTTCGAGATGGCCAAATTCTGAGGCCATTTCTTAGTCTTTACTTCTACAGACTGTGGAGTCTGGCTGAGAAGCAAAAGAGAAGAGCAGTTCTTCAGACACGCTAGTGTCCACAGCTGGACATGTAACTCCACACTTAAAGGGTACAATGAGTGGCCTGATTGTCAAAAGACGTTGAGAATCCAAACTCTGCACAGAGTCATAAAAGGAGATTGACATATTTGACAAAAATGAGCTTTCTCACAGTCTCACTGGAGAATTTTAAACCCAATTCGGCTGCCCACAGCTGTGCAAGAAAATCTGTAAATCAAGAAGTTACTCTGGGCAAGATTTAAAATGCTCTAATTGCTTGTTGGATTTATGACAAAAGTACCACAGGAGACAAACTGGTTTCAGTACCTCACTGGCATAGGGAAAAATATATCTTTCCTTCTGTAATAGGTCATTATTACATTAGGTTTAGTGTTCGAACTTTCCCCATTAATATTGCAGTATTTTATACCAAAAAATGTGTGTATAATTGACAACCAAAAGTCCTTGAAGATCAGAAAAATACAATATTTTAGTGCAGTGAGCTTAAAAAAACAACTGCAAAATGAGATTACCTTTTGAGATTTTGCTTTGAAACATGGCGGGAGGCAGACAAACAGCCCAGGCCACGTCCTGCTCTCACTTCTCTGATGTAATTGGGGCTAATCCTGTTGAATCACAGTGGGTTTCAAGGGTTGTCCCGATATATTTTTTAAATGTGTGTTTAATATTTTATACAACTCCTACTAATGCCCATCAGCCTCCTTTATTGGTTGTGTTCACATCCACAGGGCATGCTGATTTATCTCATAATACTCTTATTTACTTTTATAGCTCATTTTCAAGTTACCAAAACTTCAGGCAAACAAAAAGGTGAGGTTATGCAATCCTTGACAGGCATGAGGTCCATAACCTGAGACATGGCTGAGGTGAGGATACAGGATTTGGCTGTAGCCCAGGGAGGCACACGGTGCCTTTGGTGGTATGGGGACACCCAGGGGAGCTGCCTTTTGGAGGAACCCAGTGGCTGTGTAGCAGCTCTTGTGCTGCTTCCCCCAACTTTAAGTAAGTCATGTTGTCATCCAAGCCATACAGAGATGAACATGATGATCAAAGAGATGATTGGGAAGACAGACTTCATTTCCAGGTTTCCCAGAAGATATCATAGGACTGCAAAGGACACCAGGTGGGGAAGCAGCCTGAGAGGAGGAGTGCTTTGTGCTGTGGGGTTAGGGCTGTGTGGTTGTAAGAGAGTGTGAAGGATGTGGGGATGGACCTATCCCCTGCCAGGTGTCCCATCTTCCCTGCCTCAGGTGAGGAGGGAGAGGAATGGAAGAGGAGGGTGAAGGCTGGAAGAGGACAGTGAAAGATGGAAGAGGAGGCAGAAGATTGAACACAGCAAAGGGTGGAAGAGAAGGGTGAAACACGAAAGAGGAATGTGAAACGTGGAAGAGGAAGGCAAAGAGTAGAAGAGGAGGGTGAAGGATGGCAGAGGATGCTTAAGCAGCTTTGCTGTCCCAGCTACTGCTGAGTGTATTCTATCAGAGGGAGCCAGTCTTCATATCATGTTGTTGTACAACAAGATTTTTTAATGGATGTAAGCCCAAAACTGAAGAGAGTTTCTCTTGAAAAGGCAGATTCTCACAGGGCTCAGTAATAAAGCTTCATCGAGTGAAGTGTCTAGTGGTGGTTTATAGCAGCTGTAAGAAATCAGTGCAATGTGAGAGTAACCAGGGGGATATTGACTTTAAATATACTGACTTGTTTTGGTTTTAACTGGTATTTTGGATCAAGAATCTTAAAAGAAGATTTGATACAGCTTTTATGATAATACTTTTCCCTGATGGTACCACACCTTTTCCCCGGTCACCACCAGAAGTAAAACTAAGAATAAAAGCATTTTTCTAATCTTTACACTTTATATTAAAAAATAACTCTCAATAAACACTTCCCAGGATCACTTTTGATGTTAAACATTGATTTCTATGTCTGTTACAAACCTTGAAGAATTGCCTGAGGCACTTGTAATAATCTAAGCATTAGATAGGAGCATTTTCGCTATCTAATTATTACCCAGTTTAATACAAGCCGCACTTCACTTTCTTTTGAAAAAAAAAGAAATTATCTTAAGAAAAAGACCCATCCCCCAGCAATTCTGCTGTTGCTGTTGGAGCCAAATGCAGTACATGCCAACACAGGGAAGGCAAATCAGACCACCCAGTAACACGACATCTTTGAACAGCCATTGCAATATACACAGAAATGTCAGGGTTGTCTTCTTTCTAAACAGGTAAAATCCTCTCCCCATTGCCCTTATTTCCAAGAGGAATAACATCCGGCTTCATTCTTCCCTATTTCCAAAACATGCCTCATTTCTGAGCACATTTCAGACTCAAGGTTAATGGAGCAAAGGGATTCGTGCGCTCCCATGTCCAAGGCTGATTCCTCCTTGTTTACATTTGAGCACCATCATTTATTTTTGCATTTTTCTCCCTAAAACACGGCTTTTAGGAAATGAAAGCTGGGAACATTCTCCCATAATTCAACTCAAAGGAGGCCAGTAGGGTATATCCAGGCACAGAACTGAAAATTTCTGGAATAGCCCAAATTTAATATCTCCTCTACTTCATGCAGCTGTTTCCATGATTTATCTACACTGCTTAACTTGGTTTTATAACTATCACTCCAAAAATTATAGAGGAATAAAATACCCAACGTAGGAAGCTAAGCATGTGACCTGGAATTAATCTCATGGCATGTTATCGTACACACTGGAACCGGTCACCCTGGGCTGTGTTCTCAGGGGCATGAAGTTTGCAGTGCTGTTCATTCCCTCTATGGATCTGAGCTGACATCAAAGGGCTTTTTTCTCTCCACTGACCCTGTGGAAGACCAGGGTGCTGAGCCCATACCGAAACACTTATACTGGAGAGGCGACGGCTAAGTGGGGTACATCCCACTTTCCAATGTCCGAATGATTTAATAGAGATGACACCCAAGAGACATTACTGAAATGAAATAAATCTGGGTAGAAATGATTGCAGCGGCGTTTAGGGAATGGAACAACAGCGTATACCTTGAGAGATACAGGGTTGACAGAAAGCTTGTCGTTCTCTGGGGAAACCTATCTGACTTCTCCTGGGTAGGAAAAAGTGAATCATCGAGCCATCACTGCTTTCTTGGATCTCATCCTGAAATTGCTTGAGTGGTACCTGGCTTGTAAAGGCAGCTTTGGGTGCAGATGGCTTCCTTGTGAGCTGTAGGGGCAACCATGGGACAGAGACATTGGCTCCTGGATTTCTTCCCAATGCCTTCACCAGGATGAGAGGAGACTGGGGATGGAGCTCACCCCTACCCATTTGGAGGGGAGCCCCTCACCTGAAGTGTTCCCAGTTGATGGACTGAAGACAGTATTTCTGAAGACAATTCTGTTTCATGTGGTTTTGGGGATGAACTTCTCCCCCTAGAAGTACCCACCTCCCTCCACGGCTGGAAGGGCAGCCTGAGTGACAGCTCAGATGTGACATTTGCAATGCCCATGTCCACATTTGGGCAATGCCTCTCAGCCATCTGCTCACAACCAATTCACAGTAGGAACCCCAGCACAACCAATGAGTGAAAGGTTTCCCAAGGAGGGTGGTTGTAGATAGGGAAATACTTTTTATTACACCTGGAAGGGTATATGAAGTTGTACTCTAGCTGGAAAGGTCAACAAAGTGTATTGCACCCACCTTTTCCTTCTGATCTGAAAGCTGAGCACCCTGAAGACCGTCTGCTATATACAGTTACCCCAACTAATCTAAGGAAAAGTACTACTTGTCCCTGCAAACATTGCCTCATTTAAATGCTTCAATTCAGAACAGCAATAACTGCTACCACTAGAGTGATGTTTTTAATGCAGTGGGAAGATTTCAAGCTCTCCTTACGGTGATGCAGCCCAAGAAGTGTGAGACCGTGACAATGGAACAGGTTGCCCAGAGAAGTTGTTGATGCCCCATCCCTGGAAGCGTTTAAGGCCAGGCTGGAGGGGGCTTTGAGCAACCTGCTCTAGTGGGAGGTGACCCAGCCCATGGCCAGGGGGCTCGAACTGGATGATCTTTAAGGTCCCTTCCAACTCTAACCATTCTGTGATTCTATTACTTACATTTTCCCAGCACATTGTCAACTACTATGCAAACAGAACTAAATGTGATTTGGGCTCCAGATATCTGCAAGAAGATACGATGGAGAGATCAGAATTTTTCTCCTAGTGGAAGGGATTGAGTTAAAAAATGATAAAAGGCTTGGGGAAGGATGGGTATTAAGATGAATATTATAGAAAAAATCAGAAATTCGTGCTGGAGGTGTAAGTCTCCAGGTACAAATCAGCACGGCTTTATGGATGCTTGTGTTTGCATTAGCTACGGATCTAGTCCTACATGTTTGATCAAACTTGGTTTGGTACAGGGAAATAAGGAGGTGTTGCAGCAGTGGGAGAAAGCTTCCTTCTCCAAGGGAGAGCAGGAATGCCAAATATGTCTAAAATAATATGCTACCCAAATAGTCTTTCAGCCTTTCCCGAAGGAAAAATACACTTCTCTACAAGGAAAATGCCACATATATCTACAGCCTCAGGAAAAGAATGAGGTCACATCTTTCACTAAAGCTGAAAGAGGCTGTTTTTTTTCTTGGCGCAGTGTTTCATATTCCTCTTCCAGTAAGTAGATATGCCTCGCTGCGGTGGAATCCTTGGTATTCATCTTCAGCTGGGCTCCCTCCCCCAGAAAAGTTCAATCCTCATTCAATCTAAAGGGCTAAATCCTGTACCGCCAAAGCAAAGTTGCTATTATGGAGGAAATGGGTTTGCCCCTTGCTTCCATCGGTGTGAATTGGGAACAATTCTCCTGAAGTTTAGAGGTGAAAGCTGTCCCACTGACTCCGGCTGCAGGAGGGTTTCTTGTGGGGAAATGAGGGAACAGAAGCCAACTTTATAAACCAGATTCTGGTCTCTTTACACAAGGACAATTTGTAATAAACCCTGTGGCTAACATGAAGTTATTGCAGATTTGCACTGGCATGAATGAGGTCAGGAACCAGCCCGGGGTGGCTGGGATAAGGCAGCACAGAGGTGTTGGAATGCAGAAATTTGGAGTTTGACTTCCTTCAGCCCCTAAACAATCTCAATGTGGTGACACTCCGCCTTCGATGGATTTTGGGTCAAAGTGATGAGTGTCACGGCTCAGGACCAAGCACACCCGACATGGAAAAAACCACGTGGAGCTTGTCAGAGAGAGCCGGCACTGTGTGCTAATTAGAGCTGTCTGCTCAATGAATTTAGCTTCAACTGCTCACAGAGTGTCTGTGGCTAGATTGGGATTTCCTCAAATTGATTTGTAATTTGAGGTTACTCAATTAATTTTTCTTTTTTCTTTTTTTTTTTTTCTCTTTGCAGTTTTTACTCTCTGGCTTAATCGCACAAGTGTTTGACTCCCTGTATCCGTGCCCTCCTCACTTCGACGGGTGCCAGTGCTCCCCAGTCAGGTGCCCTCTCCAGCATCGCAGCCCTGATTTGGCCACCAGTGGGCCAAACCTCCCAAGACTCACCAGCCGTTTAGAAGGAGGTTGCAAATAAGCAGGATAGAGGAAATTCAAACTTTTTTTTTTTTCTTTTTCTGGGCCACACAAGCCTTGCCCAAGGCATTATTCATAGAAAAATTAGGCTGCTGCAAGATCCACTGGTGGGGTGCAGAATTTAAATAGAATTTTCTCTTGTCCCAGTTACACAAAGTCAGCCTGATTCCCCCATCCCTTGTACTGGTGTAAAATGGGAGTAATTCTAGCCACGTGGCTGGGATTTATTGCCCACCAGAGGGTCCAGCCCCAGCCCTGGGGATGAGTGGAAAGCCAGGGCAGATATTTCCAGAGGCATCATGTGGTGGCTGCTCTGGGTGGCTGGTCTTAGTCTTGTTGGGTCGGATCCTCACTAAGGAGAACAGCACCTTTGTTCTGATGCTAAAACCTGCGTGAGTGCGATTCAAATTTGTTTTTTTTTCAAAGCATTTTTTTGTGGTCAAGCTTTGAGCACCAATGTGTTTGGAGACAGGGAATGCAGAAGGTGTACACGTGGCTGCTGCAGGGTTGTGACCCTGCATGAGCAATGTTTTATGGTGTTTGTCTCCCACTGCTTCTAACGTTGAGCAATCAAATGACCTGCTTGCCTTTCCAGTCTCTTAAATCTCTCTCTGTTTTAAGCTTCACAAGTCAGGGTCATTGCTCTGCTACAGCGGTTTTATGCCAGGAAAATCAGACTGATTCCAGGGAAAGAGGTGCTGTCCCAAAATAAGTTTCAGGAACTGTTTGGTTTGGGGAATGAAACTGCAGCTCCCTTTCAGAATGATTTGGTTTTGCGAAGTCTGAGCCCAGCAACATGAAGCACTGAACCTTGCAAGGGGACACAAACCCTTCGCTGCTGCTGCTGCTGCTCAGCCTTGGCCACTTGTTCCAGCACTGAAAACCAAGCATCTGCTGGTGAGAATATCTGGTGCATCATGTGTTCAATGAGCTTCCCTTTCCCTTCTGGATTTTCCTCCAAACCACGTAAAATAGCCTGGAAAAGGTGCCAGGCAATACCTGCCCACCCAGGTAATTTGTTTCATTGTTTATGCACTTCAAAAATGCCAACACAAACACTTCTGTGATACTGTGGGGTTTTCACAACATAGATGTTTGCTCTGATTTCTGTCCAACTTCCCTCTCGGGGTGTGGGACAGAGCCCAAAGCTGTGACTTGCTGCCTGTGGCTTTTCCAAGCGGGAGCTTAGACCCGGAGCCAGGCTTCCCTCCTCTTGACTTGAGATTTTCAATCAGAGCAATTCCACTTACTTCAGAGAGCTGCTGATCATTTCCAAACATATGCTTAGGAGTATAATCAGGCTTACAAATCTCTGCTGACGGCAAAGCCGAGTTCCCTTGACTAGTAATGCAAAATGCTGCTGGTGCAGCCACTTTGGGCTCAACAAACCCAAAGCTGAGCATGGTCCCCCTTGGAAAAGAACATTTTATGAGCAGGACTGGAAATTAATGGGTGCTTTGGCACCATGAGAACATGATATATCCACGGAAATGTGGTCTCTGCCATTGTGGCAGCGTTGGTGTTGCTCTACTGTCCGTGGAGTAGGTATAGGTATAGGGCAGGAGGGTCTCTGCAAATCACCAAACCCAAGGGAGACATAGCATGGACTTCACTAGCAAAGCACAAACCACAGCTCATGGGAAGCAACGGTTTTTCTCATCCACCTCTGAGCAGCCCACTTCAATCCCCAGTGCCACCAAAGGTCATCCCTGCAGATGTCCTTGCACAGGGTAAGGTGGCACAATGTGTCCAAGCCAGCAAACACCACAACAAGCTGCTTGTACCACTCAGCTTGGGGGTGCTCCAGACATACTTGCCTGCTCACAAGCATCACCGTGCTCATCAATGAAATGATTCATCTGCTACCTGGCTGCTGCTGGAGCTGGAGAAAACATTGGTCGAACTCTTGTCAAAGCTGCAGACACGCTGGGCAGTACTTGGCCTGGTGTCTCCATGTCAGGGTCTACGTCTGAGCAAAATACACAAGCTGCAGCAGCAGTCAGCAGAGGCAGGTGCCAGTGGAAGGATGTCTGGGACACCCATATGGTGATGGTAGAAGAACCTACAAAAGACTAACAATCTTCTGGACCAGCACTGGGAGGTTGAGTGGGCCTGCATATGGGCAACTCAGAACACTATCTCATGTAGATGTCCACATCTAGACATCGGAATTTACAGATCCCTTCATCTGCCAGTTGTTCCCCTGCCTGTGGTGTTTCCTGGAAGACAATTCTGACCGTTTCTGTCCACTCTTACCATTTCTGTCATCAATGCCTGATCACGGTTTCCAGCCACCACAGTTGCTCTAGAAGAACAAGATTGTTTCCTCTTGTTCAAAATCCATTAAACCTCCCCCTGTGAAAATGATAAACTGTCAAGGTGGACCATAGGAGGGATGGAGTGGTTCTGCTCTTTGCTGAGCCTTGAAGAGAAATTAAAAGTGCCCAGAACCACTTGTGTGTGTGTGATATTTGTTCAGCTGATGCTCTCAGATGTCTCTGGCTGGACACCAAAGCAGGGTCTGGCTTGAGGGGGAAGCATGGCCTCATGTCTCTACTCCATGTCAGGTAGTGCTTTTTGGGGCAGGGCACATGTGCATGCAGATGGGGCATGCATGGCAGGGCACAGTCCCACCAGGCAGGCATCAGGGTGCTCAGGCACGAGCGAGACTTTGCATGGGGTGGCTGAGGAGGGCACGGCTGGACTGGCTTGTGTCCTGGGAGGGTGGCACTGGGGTGTGCCAGGCACTGGGTATAGCATCACCTTGGATGGGTGTGGTATTGTCCTGGATGGGTGCAGCACACCTTAGTGCAACACAGGACTACCCAAAACCTGTGTCCAAACCCCTCCAGCATGTAGGGCTGTTGCTCCCCTGTCTGCATTGGCACCATCTCCCCCACCTGCGTGAGGCTGAGCACATCAGCAGCACCTCCAAAACAACCAGAACTGACATTACCAGGGTCCTGGCTGGGTGACAGGACATCCTCTGTGTCCATCCTGGGTGTCTCTGGGCACCCAGGAGCCCCACGTGCACAAGGTCCCCTACTGTACATCCCCTCCGTCCCCTTCTGCCCCTCTTCTCCATGGAGGAAAATGGAAGTTGCCATTTGTCTGGCAGGGGTCAGACAGAGCCGGTTTGTTCGATAAAGCTTTAACGCTTTGTGAACACATAGAAAAGCTCAACCCGGGGCCCTTTGACAATCTCTATTGTTTTGCAGGTTAAAAAAAAAAAAAAAAAAAAAAAAAAAAAAAAAAAAAAAAAAAAAAAAAAAAAAAAAAAAAAAAAAAAAAAAAAAGAAAGAGAAAAAAAAAAGAAAGAAAGAGGAAAAAAAAAGAAAGAAAGAAAGAAAGGCTGGTTCGATTTAAAACACCAAGTTCATGGCATTTCAAAGAGAAATGATACACAGCGTATGGATTTGTGTGATACAGGGAGATAAAGCAAGGAATAAAATGCCAGGCAGGAGCATTACAGGCGCTACTCTCGGGGGTGAGCCTGGTATTTTGCCATCTGATTATTTTAAGAGGTTTCTGTCTCTGCAGTGAAATCTCTGGCATTAGCTTCACATCCCAACTCTCAGCATTTGGGACAAAGTCTGGGAAAGGAAAAGGTGTGAAAGAGATGAAAGAATAAGCGATACTTTGCCCTAATGTCTAACGTGCCCGGGAAATGGCATGGATGTGTGTGTACGGTCCACTTCATCCACACTGGGTTTCATTGTCTGCAAAATTCATAATCCATGTAAAACACCAGTTGCCAAGCAAAGCTGGAATATGGGAACCTTCCCCATAGTTTATTTGAGCAATAAAATTTGAAAAAAGCCTCCTGAAAGAATCACACAAGCTGGCGAGGAGGTCAGTTGACTGAATATTTCATTTATTGAGTGTGCAATTGCCAAAAAAAAAATAACTCGAGGACAAAAGCAGTACTTAGGAAATTGAATATGGGTTGTTTTTTGTTTTATTTTGGTTTGTTTTGGTTTGGTTTTTTTTGTCTCCAGTGAAGTTTCCCTTGAGTGATTTCCTTTGGAGGCTGCCGCTGCCCACGGAGCACATCCCGTTCCTCCAGCTTCAGCAGTGGCCCAGGCACCGGCGACATGCTCCTCCCAGCCAGCTTCGGCCAGGAGAACAAAAATGTGGCATTTCCCTCTCTCTGTAATGCCACACAGGAAACAGGATTAGGTCCAAATAGCAGCAAGGTAAGTAGGATTAATGGCTGGTTTCAATAAACTATATAGTTCTTTACAAGGGCTTCTCGGTACCATTCCTGCTTGCTGGTGCTGCGTGAAGGGTAGTGAGATGCTGTGCCCGTGCGTGGATGAGGTTGGGGGGATTGGAAATGTACACAGCTTTGCTGATTTCTCCCCCTTTTTCCCTTTTTTTTTTTTCTATATAGTAAAAAATCCAACTTTTGCTGTTGTGAGATGCTGGAAGCCCTGCGGGAGGGAAGGAGGGAAGGAGAGACAGCAGGACGGAGGGATGGAGGGATGGAAGGTTGGAGAGACAGAAGGATGGAGAGATGGAGGGCGGCAGCCTTTGTGAACGCCTCTTGCCCCCTGGCGTCCCCTCGCTGCAAGGACAGCCGGGGCCGGGGGGGGACCAGGGCGACCAAGGAGGGGGCAGGGGAGAAGGCGGGGAGGATGACACCGGGCGTCTCCATCTCTCATCGCTTCTTTCAAAAAAATAAAAACAAATAAAAATACAAGCAACAAAACCAGCCAAACCGCCCCGAGCGACAGCCCCCCCCCCATCCCCCCCGAGCAAAACT
>VXBW01005821.1:52747-71467 GCA_013400375.1 Thinocorus orbignyianus | reverse complement strand
TTTGTCTTGCCTATTAGATATAATTTAACATAAAACGCCTGTTATAATTACTGATTATACAAGGGGTTCTTGTTTTCATGAGCAACTAACAGGATTATCTAACAAGTGCTAGATTTCAAATTAACCATCAATGTGTCTTCGGGATTCATTTGGCTGCACTGGGAAGGAGGGAAGGAGAAGGGTTGGGGATAGGGGGAACCGGGTGATCCATGGAGCCCTGTGCCCAGCATCGCTTTCCCCTTGCTCCAGCCAGGCACACTGGGCAGAAGTATTTCCCCTGAAGAGCCTGTGAAGATATTTTATATATATAAATATATATATAAAATTTGAAAGATACATATGAAACCACTCCGAAGTGCTGTCTCAGAGGGGTTCGGGGTGGCCTGATCCATCCTGGGGCAGAGCAGCAGCTCAGCCTCCTGCCCGTCACCTTTGTCCGGCCACGGGAAATGGAGGGCTATAAAAAAAATCCATTACAGATGAGTTAATTAATGGTAATTGGAAAAGGGACCTCCCCTACGGAAAATCATCTTTCTCCACAAAAGAGCATTTAGAAATAACCCAAGGAAAAAAAGAACCAAACAAATCAACCCCATAACATCATAATGAAGCTTTTGAGTAAAAGACCTTGGTTTTGATGCCAGGGGGGGAAACGGGGAGGAGGAAACTTCCCCTGGTCCCGGCCCTGGCCTTGCTATTGCCAAACCCCGGTGACGGGAGCAGCTCTTGGGCAGGAATGGAACCTGCCTGCCCAGCCACCCCCTGGCTGCAGCCTCCTTATTTTCCTTCTGCGTGGAGAAAGTTTTTACCTGGGGAAAGGGGACATGGAGGGGCTCCTGGGGATGCTGCTGCGGGGCTGGGGTCCCTGCCCTCCCCGCCAGCCCTGCCACTCCTCCCCTCCTGCCCATCTATCTTTCCACTGCAGCTTCAACTCTTTAGGCCTGGTGGAAAGTAAATCCTTTTAATGAGTCAAATAATTTTGGACACGAGAAATTTCCTCCCCTTCCCCCCCCCCTCTCCTTTTCCTTTGTAATTAGAGCTGGCCGCGTGTCTAAAATGATCGGCTTTCCAGAGGGAAACAATAATTGAATTGTTGGGTGTCTCCCGAGCTTTGCAGGGCTCTGGGAAGGCTGCGAGGGAAGCTGAGCCGTTCTCTTGTTAGCGTCTGCAATAAGAGCGAGACACCCTAGAATTCAATTACGCGGCTCCTCCAGGAACCGTTATAATTATAACGTCAAGTTGTTTTTTAAAATTTCATAATTACGTTTTAGGAGCCTTGCCTGGGTGTTGGGGAATGCACCGGCCCGGCCCCGGCCCCCCGCACGCACCCTCCTTTGCCGCAGCCTCTTCCCTGCCCATGCGGTGGTGGCATCCTGCTCCCAGCACCCTGAGGTGACCAGGATGCCCTCCCTCGCCATCCTTGTCCCTCACCATCCCTGTCCCTGGCACCTGTGCCACAGTCCCACTGAGCCCTTCTCTACGTCAGCGTCACCGGACATCTCTCCTGAGTGCCGTGACACCGTGGCTGGTGACAGGTTAACAGGCTGGTGAAACGTCCCAATGTCAGACCCATTCAACCCCTCCAACTCCTCTGCCTGCACAAGTGAGTCCCACGCATGCCTTATTCCAGAAGGAAATTGGGAAGAAGCAGGTTGAAGTCACCAGTTCCTGACAATTTTGTATTCAGCTGCTTGGAACTAGATGTCCAATGTTGTCCTCCCTTCAGAGGGGGTGAGATTTGGGGCACACCGGGTGGTGCTGGGGAACCCAAGGAGTGGGGGTGCTGCCTGTGCTCCTGTTGGCATCTTCACCTTCAAAAACACAAACATAAAATGCTGAAAAACTCTCCTGTTCCTTTTGCAGGTGGAAATTAACAGCTCAGAAGAGCTTGATGTGCCACTGGTGATGCCTTGCAAGTTAGGGCTGGGAGCAGTGGCATGGTTGAGCAGTGGTTGAGCTGCTTTTAGGCTTTATTTAGAAAAGTGGATCAGATAGCTCAGATTTTACCTTCCTGCTGAAATGAGAGGGCTATGACTTGTGTCTTGCTGCAGAGCCTTTGTTCAGGGCTTCTTCCACTCCCTGCCCTCACCACGTGCCTGTTGTAGACCCACTGTGCCCTGCCCAGGAACCACCTGGATGGATACTCCAACCCCGGGCTGATAGGTACCAGGACTGGATGGAGATCTCCTGGCTGTACAGCACAGTTTGAAGGTGTTCAGTGAAGGAGATTCTTTGGTAAGAGAGGAAAGAGGAAACTGAGAGGAAGTGCAAAATGGCCAAAGAGTGAGAAGACCACGTAGAAGGAGCTGCTTCTCTGAAGAAACGGTGGGCAGAAAAGCTAAGCCCAGCCAGACACAGTTAGAGCACAGGCACTGCAGCACACCCTGATTTCCAGGGATGTGCGAAAATCCCAGCATCCCTCCATCTGAGGGACCCATTGCATCACAATTGGGCTCTCCTTGCCAAAGCTGAAGGACACCAGAGAACATTCCTGAGTTTCATCCAGCCTGGTTTCAAGTGTCATACCGGGGGAAGGGTCTGGCTCAGTCTGTGGAGTGCACACTTTCTGCAGAGCTCTTTACCTTGAGGCTGGGTTTCGCCAGAGGTGTCCATGGAGGATTTTGCTGTGCATTGGCCATGCCATTTTTCTCTAGGGGGACAAACTTGACCATGTCTTTAGCTCCCACACCCAGCAAAACGCACAGGGCCATGCACAGCAGGAGCAGGCAGAAGGCGGCCTGGTATCCTCTCCTCCTACCCCATGGCCATTGCTGAGAAAGTCTGACAGCCCCAGGCGGAAAGGGTGTATCAAAATGGATCTTGGTAGCCACCTATTAACACCAAATCACAGGTGCCACCAGAATAACCTTGCTTTGGTGGCGCATCTTGCACTCTCCTGCTCAAACCAACTTCTCCTGAGCTTGGACCCAGGTACTGAGGAGGCTGATGCACACCGTTTGCTTTATGGACCTATGTGACTGTCTGACTGAGGTGCAGAAGATGAAGAGCGTATCTTGGTCTTTGCAGGTCAGTGCCCCACGTAGCAGCTGGGGCACTGGGACAGGAGAGGGGAGAGGAATATGCAATGACTGTGCTGATTTCAGGCTGGGAATAGGTTCACTTTTCATTCTCTCAGACAAGCAATTAGAGCTGTCTCCCCAAGCAGTTCCCACCCAGCAAGGAGTTCCAAAATATGAAAATTCTTCCCTTTCATATTATTTTCCAGATGTTCAGTCTTCGCTTCCCTTTATTAATGCTTCTTTTGCCAGGGTGATTCATTTAACAATTAGCTGAGGCATAGGGTGTAGCAGCTGTTACAGATATTACCTGTGCCTCTAAGGCAAAGCTTCTTACCGTTGTTTTTTATCCATCTCTCCTTTCCTTCTAGGCCTTTAATAACGTGTAAAAATATCTTCAAATTAATGGAAGCTCTGATTCCTCAACCAGGTCAACAGATGGCTCATTTGGACCTGCTTTCAATTAAGCAGGTGGAACATGCCCAAGGAGTGAGCAGGCAAATGCAGCTGTTCTTTTCCCAAGTCCCACTACAGATCTGATGGGAAGGACTCATTTTCAGGCTCCTGCATGAGGCTACTTGTTTTATCAACCTCATAACTTTGTGTTCAGACTTCCCTCACATGGCTGTACCTTCCAGGAGATCAATACTTCTCATGACCAAGAGCTGTGGGTGTGATGATGCTGAAGTATCTGTGCAGTGTTTGCTTCAGGGTCTACTTCCAATATTTGATTGAGACTGGGGTTCAAAACTTGAGCCTAATGCCATCTGAGATGTCCCACATCATCTGTGTGGCCTTCAGCTGCCGCTCCTGCCTCTGGGTCTCCAATCTATCAGCCCCACAGGGACACCTTGAATACCCTGGGGTGTCTAAAATTATGGTAATGTCTGTGTTTTGCAACTGAGTTCCAATGAGAGAATCACCATTCCCCAGGTCATATCTTCAAGTCTGTATTCAGTATGGACTTGTTCGTACCACGGAGGACTCTCATTGCAGCAGTGCAAGCTGTTTGAGTAAAGGTGAGGTAAAAACTAGGAAATGATGAGTGGATCTGCCCTGGTGATACCAAGTGCTATCTTTGCATGACAAGAAAATATCTGCTAAAAATCTAAGTAAAATCATCAGGACTGGTAATCCTGTTAGATACCATTACTATCTTTTTCCACTTCAGCTTGTAACTCTTACTATTGTGTAGCTCTTCTCCTGTCTCATGTTTTTATTCACTCTTCCTCGACTTGTTCCAGAATAGTCTTAAGCCAGGTGCTTGGGATGTCTGGTAGGGGGGCTACTCAACGGCTGACCTCCAGCCCTGAGCTGTGACAGTCACTGCTGCTCCACTAGGGCTGCTGCTCCCTTCTGTGAGCAGAACTTCAGACCTGGAGCTGCTTGTGATGCTCAGCACATCTTTACTCCCACTGACTCCACCTAAGATATACCTCACGTCCTTGGGTTTGAATCCTTTCTGGGATCAGGACTTCACCGGTGCTTCAGTGAAGCAAGGAAAAATGTCTAAAACCAGAACGTGCAAAGAAGTTCATTGCTGCAGAGCTCTGCGTGGAAGCGAATGTGTTCTGCTTCTCTGGACAAGGTCTCTGTTGCACAAGAGAGCCCTTGAAGTTTTGATTTTTTTCCCTGTTTACTTGCTAATGCTGCATTAAGTCAGCTGGTGAGTCTTCCTTAACTCAAGCTCTGCATCTCCATTAGCTTCACAGATTTCTGGACCACACCGTCTGACCCTTGCAGGGCAAGATTTGGAGTGGTCTTGCCTGATGCCAACTGGGATGCGTCGAACCTCCTTCCTGCTCCAGCTTCACCTCTTCCACTGGCCCAGCACTAGGAATTTTCCTGAAGAAGTCAGAGCCTCTTGCTCTGCCCACCAAGCACAGCTCCGTGCAGTGCCCAGGCTCCTGTGCCAGGGGGTCCTGGTGCAAGAGCTCAGCAGCATGGATCCCCATCAGAAGGTTAGAATCATAGAAGCATAGAATCCATCTAGGTTTGAAGGGGCCTTTCAGATCATCGAGTCCAACTATTAACCTAACACTGGCAAAAAAACATCACTAAACCACGTCCTTCAGCACCACATCTACCCATCATTTAAATACCCCCAGGGATGGTGATTCCACCACTTCCCTCTACCCCTGGTCTCCCAGCTGCACACCAGGAGCGATCAGGGATCACAGACAAGATTTGCTGCTTTTGGAAGACAGCAGGTTCAAATTATACCTAGCACTAAATTCAACAATAGCTTGTTTTTCATAAAGCAGCAGCAATGCAATAGCTACTGGTATTAAAAAGTGAATGATGCTTGTAGGTTTCAGAGTTAACACACAGCCTGAGGAGTTCCTGTCTCCAAGAGCTGCTATTTGGAATCGCAGCAGTCTCCAGTACAATATGACAGCTATGAACCTGGCACTGCAAAGCTGCTCTTCTGAGCCAGGGCAGAACAGGTGAGAAAAACTTGTAGTTTTTTTTCCCTTTTTTAATCCTTCAGTTCATCTTCTGAAATGCAACTGTCAGAACAAGGCAGAGATTCTGCAGAACAACCCAGCTCCTTGCTTGCTCCCCCAGGCGCTGAGGTGAGGGATGCGAGCTCTTCCAGTGAGCCAGCTTTTTTATTGTGGAAAGAAGTTCAGAGACAGCCAGGAAAAGAAGGGAGGGGGTCAAAAAAAATTCTGAAAGAGCTGAGAGTAAAGTCTGAGAATGGAAAGGTCCAGACAGCATAGTGGGCAGATGACAGATCCAGCACAGATCTCTGCTGCCTTTCAAGCCACTGTTGTGGAGTCATAGAGAAGGGTGATGGATTCAGGGCCAGGAAATAAAAGATTGATGAGGGTGATGAGTAAGTAAAGAGAAATGTAGCAAAAGTGATCAGGAATTTTTGGAAAAACCTTTTTGTTTCCTCCCAAAATGTCGATTTATCAAAACAAGAGATAAATCCTGCACAAACACATTCTTATGAATTTCAGTAACCTGAAAATTATCCAGGAAAAAAGTGTGGAAATTGAAATTGCTCATCATATTTTTATAAAGAAGCATGGCTTAGATTTTGGAATTGGTGAAACATTGTACTGTTAAACGACTCAGGCCACTTTTCAAAGGTCAGAATGAAAACAATGCATTTCAAGATGGTAACAAGTGTCAAGTCCAAGGTTTAGAAATCTCCCAACCTGTAAAAGGGATCACAACCCCTTTGTTCAACCCTGTACGTCCCAGCAGTTTGCTGATGATGAGTAGGAAAACCTGTAGGTACTGCTGGGCACCTTCCCAGTTGGCTGTGGGCCTTTCTGCATTGCAGGATAAAGTACTCTCCAAGCTGTGGAGTATCTCAAGCCACCTGATCTGAAGCTTTCTGGTGTCTCTGCAATTCCAGCTGCAGCCAGAAATGCCACCAGACCTTCTGTCTTGAAGAACTCCAGTCATATGTGAACAACTTCCATTTCTGAGGAACATGTCAGCAAGCCTTTCTGTCACTGGCCCTCATGGACTGGGACCTCGACTCTCTTGTGAATCCAGGCTATCTTGCTTTAATTTTTGGGTGTCTACTTTAAGATATCTTGGAAAGGATGAACTTCTGTGCATCCATATGCAGGTAAGGGACATACACAGCCTTCAACAGGACTTTTATATGTGTATTTATATATATATATATATATTAGTTTTTAGCTGAAGCTAGTTCAGGTTCATACTGCTAGAATCTAGCCCTCAAGGCTCTCTGAACGGGGCTAAGAATGTTCAGGGTGAACAAACGTGACCTCCATGAAGTCACTTAGCTTTTGCTTACACTGTAACATCAGCTGCCGTGGTGGCACTGACCAGATTCAACCTGGACTTCAGGCCAGATTCGGCAATGCAGGAATGTGTCATTTTCTGTCTGGTGGGAAACTGGAGAGAAAGGGTGGAAAAAATCCCTCTCCTCTCCTCCATTCTCCCCAGAAAAATGTGGGGCAGCTGTATTTCATTCTGTGATTACTACAGCTCTTGCTGTTTGACCCACACAGCTCCTTTTGACCAGTTAGAAAACAAATAATCAACAACGGCAGAAACAATGCTCAACTTCTATTGCTTTTGGGAAGAGGGAGCTCAGAGCATCCCTGGGCCAGCTACAGGAGTTGGCCTCCCCTTCCCAGCCCCAAGCCACACTCGCCTGGCTGCCACCCGGCACTGCTGGAGCCCCTGAGCTGGGAGAAAATGATGTAGCTGTGTTGGGTTTCTGCACAAAAATGCTGATTTGTAAATGGTGTTTTAATTCCTAGGAAACAGCAAGTTGGTGTAACATCTGCAGCCCTTGTTTGACATCTAATATAATAGCACTTAAACTAATTAACAGGTAGGCATGACTTACTGTAATAGAGAAAACATTACTTGCAGCTGGAAAAAAAGACTTTATTGTAAGGTAAAACTAATGTGAGCTCTGATACTTTAAGATTCTAGGGGCAGTGATGCATTATTTATAGAAATTATCATACATACTTTGAATTCTGTCTTGAAAGTTAACCAGACGAGGCCAGGAGCACCATCACAACCTACAAGCTTTTTCTTATCTCACAGGTGGGCATGAGGACTGCGATCTCATTGCATGTGTAATTCACTTGTCCCCAGCTGTAGCCCATGAAAACGGAACATCAGCACTGAACAAGAGGATTTAAATTCACGGGGAGGGCTCCAAACCAGATGGGGCTACTCAAGTGGTATTTCATTGCCAAGAGAGGTGACCACCTGTAGGTACCTTTTCTTGACCTTTCAGCTGGACGAAGCTGTGATCACCCACAACTTTCACAGCTTTCCGAGACCCTCAATCATCTCTTATATAAAATACGCTTTGTTCAATTAACTCAGCTTGTAATGCTTTGTTCTCATGAATTTTGGAGCTACTCTGATGTGCGATAAGGCAACTGAGACTTGATTTCATTATTCATCTCAATATGTTCCTGTTGCATTCAGAGAACAGACCATGGGCCCTCCTGTGGCTAATTTAGCACCTGCAAATCCCCACGCTTAAAGCCAAAGGCTGAGCAACCTGCGGAATGAGTCTGCAGGAACCATACGCAGGTCAAATCAGCATTCTGGCTGGGAACTTTTTTTTCTTTCTTTAGAAAATTTGTACACACTTTCCTGTCTCAAAAGGAGACCATCATGTCCTAGTTCTTCAAGGCCAGGCAACATCTCTCCCTTTTATTTATTTATTTAATATAATATATATTTTTAATTCCTTTTGGCCAAATCTGAACAGTTTGAGAGAAAGCAATGTACCTGGAGAACCTGGGCCATCCTCAGATGGCAACTGCTAACACCTACCTCCAGTGCATGCTCTGTGACAGCTGAGAAGTTAAGCAAGCACAGGCTATTTCCACTAAATTAGTTATGAAGTTCCCAATTAAGCCTTCTTCACTAAACCAACAGACTCTGTACTGATATGAAGATTGATCAAAAAGCCATTCTGCCATTTCCACTACAAAACACAGCAGCTTCTAGAAGTCTGAAATAAATCTTTAAGTGCAGTGAAATTGAAAACTTTTTGTCTAAATTTGCAAGATGATTCCCTAAATCAGATGATGCAACAGTTTTGGAATTGCTCAGCCTTATCAGCTGTGCTTACTCATTCTTACTGTTCCCACTCTTTAAGGTGCTTCAGAGTTCAGTAATCATTACTGAAGATAACCAAACCTCAACAGGAATTTGCATGTTTACCCTGCCCCCTCCATATTTTGTTTCAAATTATGAATTTAAGCATCTTGGAAGACAACAGAGGTAAGATTCTGTACCCTAGGTCACATAACCATAAGACACAGTCACACCTCTTTCTTGGCACAATAGTAAGATTCTTTCTCTTCAACTGTATAACCCAAGCTGGAAACTCCTCTAAAAGTTAATCTCCAAATTCACTTTAGGATTTTTTTTTTTTTTAAGCCACTGAGTATGCATGACTGAATATTTGTTATGTAACCATAGCAACTGTCCCTTTCAGGAAAGATTCCTGCATAATGTGAACACAGAGAATCCAAGGCAAACATGACTTGATCTTAAAACTTTAATAGTAAAAAAAGTGTAAAACCAAACACACCGCTGAAAACTTATAACAGTAAGAATGAGAATTTAAGTGTTCAAATTCAGAATAGTGCAAATTTTCTTCACTCCCCTCCTGCCTCTTCCAAACTTAAATCACTTTGGTTAAGATACTCAGAAGTATTGGCAAAAAATGAACTTTTGACTTACTTTTTTGGCTGCATTATTTCTAACACACGCAGATTTAGTTTCAGTCTTTACAAATAAATTTTAAATACTTCCCTACCAAACAGCTGTAGACATCACTGTCACCTTTACTTACATCTATTTTTTTAATGTTTTGAAACTGGTGTCAAGATGATTACAAAACTGTCTCCCAGCAGGTACCACACTTCTTAAAGCAGCTGAGCTGAGGACCTAATTTCTTCAAGTAGTCCTATAAAATGTGATTACTTGGGTTTAAACTATTTGAGGAAGGATCTTATACCAATGAAATTACTCGATTTACACCAAAGCAAGATTAGAATCGGGGTCTGCTCTGTAATAGACTTTGTGCTAAACCTTTCCTGCTACAAAAAAGCACAAGCAGCAGTTATAGCATTCCCATAGAAGAGTGAAACCGGCCAGAACACTGCTACTGCGCCTCAACGTCTTTTTTGATGGGTCAGTTTTTAACTGATGCCTCTAACTACATCTGAAGCCATGTAAGACTGGAAATGAACACAAAAAAAAATAATTGCATAATACAAAAAGGCAAATCCATAAAAGTTTACAGGTACACCATAACCACAAAATTGGAGTATTTCTAAAAATTTGGGTTCAATGAAAGATACAACAAAACTAGCTTTACTAGTTAAATAAATTATTGCTCCATTTGACTCCATGCAGCATTGAAATGAACTCAGAACCCTTCTCTCTTTAATCTCTCATAAGAAATGATCGATATTGAAGAGAACACAAGGCTCAGATTTACTGTACATTGCACTTCAACTTTAAGACCTAATACTTGCTATTTAGGTCTTCTGTGGTCTAAGCTATCAAATGAATATGTTGTGCTCACCAGAACTAAGTATTAAGAAACACCAAATGTTTAATGTAGTGACAGAAGCACTTTTTTTTTTTTCTTTCTAAGAAGGCAATCACAGATTGCAAGTTCTATAGGGTTGTGAAAAAATAAGTAGTGACCTCTTTCAGAAACTGAACTGAAAAAAGCAGCTGTTCGCTATTCTTCACATATAGTTTAAATCACATTTTAGGCCCACTTCTGTTTCCAATCATTTCAAGCCAAAACCCTGACACAAACAGAAGCAAGATAAGGACACCTCTAGGAAGAAACTGCAAATCTCAGGAGCTGGGGGCACATACTCAATGGCCAAGCACTGGCCTGCAATGCATGGTTTTTCAGTGACACCAGTCATTTAAGATACGCAAGACCTCCTTCAGTGAGATACTGAAGCACTCATCTGATATTAAGCAGTAGTATGAACACATACTTAAACTTCTTCCTGAATAGGGGCCAGAGCTTGATTTCTGCAGATCTGACTGAAAGTTCCAGAAGTGATGAAATTTCCAGTCAGAATTTCCTAATAAAGTTCACATCAGAACAAGATTGTCTCCAAGGTTCACCTACCATACTGAAGTAATTTTAGAAATTCCAGACTAAGTGACTTCTAACCTTTTGTCCCTCCAACCCTCTCCACTATCAAAGACAGAAACTTAATGCAGCATTACAAGTAAGGGCATGATTCCTTCATAAGACTCTTAAAAGCATTAGTGCAATGCTTTTAATCTGTTTCGATCACTCTTATTTTTAAATAACCCTATTTAATAGATTTGGATAAATACTATTCCTATTAAACCATACTTCATCATTGTTAAGCACCATCGATCTACTTCCTTTGGGCACTGATACAAGAGCTTGTAATTAAATTTCAGTTTCCAGGCTTTAAAATATGACAGCTGCTTCAATAACTTACATTGGAATCTAATACTTGGAAAACTGCCACTTTGCCTGAACAGTTGTACGCAATTTGGTGTTAAACTCTTCCAGAGAACAGCCATACGCAAATGCTTATGCAGTAAATCAGGGTAAGATTTCAAGATAAGCAGTTAATTTCACTTGGCTATTCTAAGAGTGGATTAATATTTTTTTTTTCCACAAGTCATTTGTGCAGTGAGCCCATAAAGAGATTATTTTTTCTAAATAATCTTCAATTTGAAACAGGAACACATCTTCGTAATGTTGCTTTCAACTGGCACCGTGCTCTCTTCTTCAAAGATTTAGTCATTGTGTGGTTTCTCTGGAATACCCTATGGATAAAACAACAAACACCACGGGTTATATTTTAATGACATTTGGCAAGTGACTACATCATACAACATTTTCAATGATTAAACAATCAACTAACTTCAGGCAGGCTGACAATGACCTAACAGACATGGCTTCTTATAAAAGCTCAACAAGGATGTGCTCCTTAACTGGGGACAAAAGAAGTCAATGTGGGTCTGCGCTGCCTCAACTAGTGCACCTGATAAACCCATCTACCAATTGCACTGCTTCTCATAAGACTTTGTTAGCTTTCCTCCCTATGCCACTTTATTCCTTAGCAGAAGGTAAACAGTGCTTCACTTAAAAAAAAAACAACCAACAAAAGAAAACAAACCACAAACAACTGAATTAATGTCCATTTTTTCAAGAAGCCCTCTTTCAGACTCTCTTCAAGCGTAAGTTACTTTACTTTCCAACCAAACCCTGGTGTTGAATAGCCTTACTCATTTCCTCCTAAACCCCTTTTCTAGCATGAAACCCCATAGTATGTCAGTTTAAGAAATCTAACCAACTTTTCTTTAAAGCAAAGCTTGTACTTCATTCTTCTCATTCTACAGCCAAAATGCCAATGTATTTGCAAGTACTGAATGCGTTCACAGTTTTACAGCCTCAAGCAGTAGCAAACAATAGATATTTGTGAGGGCCAAGTACTGAATATCACCCTAGTCTGCCAGATGTTGAGAACAACTCAAAATGAAGTGTTGTCATCCCTTTAACCCAGCTGATGAACGCTGACTAACTTTAGGTGTCACAATCAGCAGCAAGAGCTGATGGCAGCACCTTCACCTTTGAAATCAAGCTATTAAAGAAAATGTTGGAGTTCATCCTCAAGCTGATAGCAAAAAATCAAACACACACACCAAACAAAAACAACCACTGAAACAAAAAAACAAATAAAACCCCAAACCCTCTGCTGACAGCAGGGTTGCTAAAAGGTAACACTGTACTTGGTTACTGCATGTAAGCTCACTTGAAATCTAGTGACTGAAAAGCAGCAATCACCTCCCAGCTAACATTTCTCAGGATGGGAGGGGACATCTTGGAGACACTTCTCATTCTACTTCTCATTTCTTCTCTAACTGCAAAAGCCAGGCAGGCGCTGAGGAAAAAGCTTTACTCAGCGAGTATTTTCCACAAGTGCCACACCTCCTACTCCAGACGTGCCCAGAAAGCGTTTGATCTGCAACTGTCACATGCAGCCAAACAGCACAGGGACTAGGAGAGTATAGATAAAAAAATAAATGTTTTATTCAGGTTTAGTTAAAAAAAAAAAGAAAGCAATAGTCCATCTTCTTGACACAGTCCCAATGGCTGACAAAACCGACTGCTGCTTTTGGGTCATCTCTGGAGAAGAAAAACCTAGCAGACTGGACAGTCCCATTTTGTTTTAAAAGTGGAATTCTTTGAATTTCCAGCACTGAATGCTTCACAGTGATTTGCAGAAGTGTTCCTATGAGCATGCTTGGCTTATCTAATTTTTTTCCCCAAGTAATGGTAATCTAAACCACATGAGAAGATACTTCTAGATAACCAGAATAGAACGCTTTGCCTTGCCAACTTCTCTTTCTTTGGAAGATAGATAAGATTGGCTCCTGCCTGCAGCTTTTCTGTCAATCTGATTTTAACTATATTCAGGTGAGATGCCAAGTGAAAAGGAAAAGGGGAAAAAAAAAAACAACCAACAACTATGTGCCTAACTTTCTTTTAGTTTTTCTTCTTTAAGACTCCCTTGCTTTGATTTATAAAATAAGAGGCATAGCAACTGAAGTGCTGCATATGCCAAGTGTGTAATATAGAACTGTAGCACGTAACTGACCATAATTTTACTCTGAGACTCTGCTTGCAAAAGCAAAACTTAAATAAAACCATAGTAATATATCTTTTTCACTTGGAGTGGCAAATTTAAAAAGAAATTATACCCTCTCTTTCCCTCGTACATGTAGTGCTAAGAAAGAACATGTTCAGGTAGCATGCACCACTGGGATTTGATGGGAGAGAAGTGAGGTCGTATTTTAAATAACCTCACAGCAAACCTAAGTTAACTGAGAAGTTAGGACTGTGACAACAGTCCCAGGAAATCTGTAACTTGGTATGAGGTCAGCATGTAAAGAAACAAAACCAAAACGTCAAGAGCAAGGAGTAGGAACAAGTTTACCCCAGCTTTTTTTTTTAAAAAAACACCAAAACAACAACAATCAAACAGAGGTTACTGGTACTTTAGTGTAGTTGAGAATCAGTACTAAAGAAACTGATCTTTAATGTTAGCCAGTGGTAATCAAGCAACATGGCTCTAGCCCAGCTTCTCTGCAAGCCTGTCCATCTGCAGCATCAAATTCTGACTGTCCACACTGGAAATACCTTAGCACCCAACCCCTGGGTTAGCAAAGCCAGGCAGAACAGACAGAATGCCTGTTGCAGGCAAGACAGCTAGCTTTAGACTAGTCCTTTTATTCACTTGTAGTTCAGTCCCAAAAAGCAGCTTTCCCCCTTACTGAACAGTTCAGAGACTCTCAGAGTATCTCAGGAACTCCCAAGTCTACAAACACCCTTCTTCCAGTAAAAATTCAAGGCACCTAAACCATACCAGCCTTAGAGAAGTGGAGTGCTTGAAGGATGTGTCCCAGGATAACAGGCTTATGTAGCAAGGAAGACAGAAGTTAAATCAATAGAGTATTAATTATGCCTATCCAGCAGTGTCAGAACACCTTTTACAACAAACCTTAGGCTGACAGGCAAGCATAAAGCCAGGTCTACTCTTAAGTACACTATAAGGAAATATTTAAGAACCTAGCAAATGAGACAGTCATCTATATTATCCCATATATGGAGTGATACTTGAACTACATTTTAAGTGACTAGAATGAGTATATTTGATTCTAAAGTGGTAGACTTTAATGCTATACAGGGACACTCCTTTCATCTAAGCAACAAAAATGCTTTACTGCATAAATAATTAGTGCAAGCCCTTCTGCGTTTCAGCTCTCTAGCTAACTTCTACATTAATTCAAAGTTCTGATGAAGCAGTGATTAAGATTCTCACCAGAAGCAGCATACTGATTCTAGTCTTAATTTAGCTGTTGCTGGAACAAGTTAACTACAAAAGACACTTAAGCAATCACTAAGACAGCTCCAGCTCTACTGGCAACACAGGTTGTGCACTTACATTTCAGCTCTTGGGAAGATATCTTATTTATCTCCGTCAATTTGTGAGTCACACCCTTAAAGGCATAGTTTATTCTTGGACTAAAAACAATGGAATGTATTTCGATAGTTAAAGGAAACGCTAATTATACAGTAATTACCATAGCCAGTTGGCGTCCTATGTTTCCTACTGTCACACCTCCTGAGAAAAATATACATGGAAGCCAAGAACGGATGTAGAGAAAATCTGGGGATGTATACCTAGTAAACAAAAGGAAATAAGTTAGACGAGTCATTACCATCACCTTACATACTCTTAACGAGACGCTACAGAATTCTCTCCCTGGCCCAGGGAGAGACCAAGCCAAACCAGTAGTACAGGAAGAGAAACAGGGCAACCAAATGAGGGCTGTTTACTTAAGCTTCCAAAGCACAGTGTCTTGGGTAGCAAGACTAAGAAATGCTCTCTCCTGAGAGCCAACTCTCAGCCAACCAACCCAGGAGAAGTTCAGTTTGCCGAGTTGTTAACATTTCAACACACATCCCAATTTGTCTGCTCCCCACCCTCCACCCCCAGTTCTCAATCTGATCATTCAGAACAAATGGACAATCAGCTGCCTTAGATAAACAAGATGTCTTCTTATAAGAAGATGACAAGTATGCTAATAACTAACTTCCAGTGCATGAGAACCCCTTTTTAATTAAGACAAGAGAATTGAAACAGTATTTTAAAAGTGTAACTTACTGATAAACACCATTATATACAAGAAACTGGGTTATCAGAGTTGCTACAAAGGCTATTGTAATTCCAAGTCCAAGACCACTTCTTGAACGATCAAAAGTCCACCAAAGACCCAGTGATAAGGCTGCTAGAGTCAGGGACAGCTGGACGTTGTTTGCAAAATCTAGTTTCTAGAAAAAAGATGTTAAGGACAATGCTTTTAAGTTTGCAGACATTCTGCTGCTGAAACTGAACAGGGAATGACTCAAACTCAGAGGGAACATGATTCTTTATCTCTAAATACAACACATTAAAAATCTGGTTTTCAGACCCACTGAGCAATCACAGCTCTTGCTGACTTTGACTGGAGTGTGAGTGCAAAGGCAACACCATTTGTCACACTGAGCATCTAAAGAATACACTACATTGTAACACATTAACTTTTATGGATTTTTGTCTCCAGTAACCTATCCCTGCTCATCTAGGTTTTCTGTATTATTATTCAACACAAAGAACACTCCTCCTGAGCAGCTCAGTGTACCTCACTAGTTAATTGCATTAACTATTAGATGTAGACAATATACAGATTAAAGTAACACAACTTAGACTGTTATGCTTGCAGTTAAACCAGACATAGTACGCTTACCCCTCTGCACTCCCAGACCTCCCACCCCCAGCTACATGTAAGTGACCTGTATTATCTATCTTAAATTAATTATTGCAGCATATTGCAGGTCTCACAGAAGTTTATGTCTCTGCCAGCAGTACCATCCTTACATTTGCTAATTCTCCCAGACATGAATGGGGGAGACTTTCATGACAACAGACTAAGCACATTGAGCAACAACGTAAACTAGTTCAAGGATACAGCACTTGCATGGTTAATGCCAACAAAAACTGCTATACATCGCATCACGCTGGCCCATTCCCTCTTGAATTTGTGTGGTTCCCCAAGGTGGCTGTCAATGCAGGGATACAGCAGGCCAACAACAGCTGCAAGAGAAGACAGATTACTTGTATTAACTGTTATACAATGATTATTTCAATAATACTAAATATTAGTTCGGCAAGTAAGTGCTTGAGAAAGTAGCAAGGTGCTTATTATACTACTGTAAGCCTGATGAAAAAACAATTACTACCTCCCTCCCTTTAGAGGAGGAAAAAAACCCAAACCACTCTAACAAGCAATATTCTGTTGGAGCCTTTAAAGCAGAGATATATATTGCCATGTTAAGGTATCTGACTGCAAGCTCCTTTTCTCCCATGAGCATATATCATTTGACATCCTGAGCAGAAGCTTGTCTTGTACTAATAAATAAAGCATAACAAAAAGCATAATTACATTAAAGAATGGAATATGTGAGTATGTGCTTATTGATTATGTGCAGGGCAGGTATTTTTATGAACTCAACTCACTAGCTGTGAATCAGGCCCTGAATTAAATATTTGCCTGGACTCAAAAGTTTCTTGGCAGAGCTGCTTTCTCTCCTGCTTGGCTGCTCAGACTACACTGCCATCCAATTCAGATGAATTCTGATACCAGACAGAAACAGAGCTGAACTTAAAGAAGCACCTGCCATCAGTCAAATTTATGTCAGGGAAAAAGAACTACTCATGCTCTGAACCAGACAAAGTTTTTAAACTCACATAGCACTTCTGCAGACTGATAAAGCTGAGAAAGACAAACAAAGGCTACTGTTAGCTCAGTTGCTAACACAAACACTAGATAAGTTTCATTCTTTCAAGCCTTGCAACTCCCTGTGTTGTCACCAACTCCAGGGTTGGACAAGCTGCTTTAACTGTATGTAACATCTATGTTTATTTTTATGCTTTCTTTCCTATCCCTTTTGTTCACCCTCCTTAAACCCTTAAGAATGATAACTTATATGTTAAGAATGCTACAAGATATACCACTCTAAGAAAAACACAGGATGTTATGCTGAAACAGCTGTATTATTCCAATACCAGGTACCAGGACTTCTACCTTAAGGTAACAGCTAAATGCCAAAGTTTAATCTAAGTATGACAGGGCTACGAGACCTCTCACTGGAGCACATCCCATGACAATCTTTTTACTATGCAGTTTATCATTCATCCAAGTTTATAGTTTATCATTCATACACTCTTACTGTGAGGCATCAATAGCATGTGGCAGTATCAAACCCAAAACATAGAGGAGAGGTTTAAAGCACTTTCAATGCAAACTAAAAGAAATTACAGTGGGTTTATTTCCTTACTTTTCCTGTATTTTCTTTATTTCTCCCCCGCTCCCTCCCCCCATTTAACGACTTTTAAAACCCTTTACACCCTTTCATCAAGACTTTATTTTGACAAGCAGAACAGGGAGTCACCCACGCTAACGCACCGGGCAAATGCCGGCTGCACCGAGGCGCGGGGAGGGAGGGTCATGGCCTATTTTGCGTGGCAGCAGCTCCGGCTGGACTACTCTAGGTGGCAAGTGGCGAGCAGGGTCGGGCCGGGCATCACACCGAGCCGCACATGACTTCCGTGTTTTGGGCCCCGCCCGTGGCCAGTTCGCGGCGGCAGCCAATGGCGAGAGCCGCCCGCCACTCACCAGTTCGCCGGCAACCAATGGCCGACGAGGGGGGGCGGGGACAAGCCGCACGGCCCCACTCGTGTCCCGCCGTGCGGCGGAGCGCGGGGGAATCCCGCACCGAGCTGAGCGGCGGTGGGGTCATTGAGGAAAGTGCCTGTGTCCTAAACCCATATTGCATGTTAAAAAGAAAAAATATAATAAAAAAAGAACCTTCGGACACGCGTGGGTGGGTCAAGCTGTGGCAGGCACTCATCCTTCCAAAAGCCAGGGGTTTGCGCCGCTCACTGCGGGTGGTGGGAAGCGCCGATCTCCCACCCGCACCGCCTCGCCTCCCCACGGGAGATGGAGGAAAGAAAAACAACCCCACAACTCACCCGCTGCCGTCCCGCAGCACGGGGGCACCCACCAGGCGGAGGAGAAGAGGGTGGAGATCACCTCGTCGGGGAAGAGGGTGACGTTCCGCTGGATCTGCAGGAGGTTCAGCACCAGGGCCATGAAAGCGCCCACCACGAAGAGGACCACGCTCCGCTGCACCAGGTGCCGGCTCCAGTTCAAGGTGCTGCTGGTGGCACCGGTGGGGCTGCGAGCCCCGGGACCCGCCACCGCGGGGCCGGAGCCGGAGGAGCTCAGCATCTCGCCCGCTTTGGCGGCCGCGTCCCCCGGCGGGGCTTTATGCCTTCCCCGGGCGGCGCCGCAGGAGCAGCTCCAGGCGCAGCTCTCCAACCTGGGCATGGGCTTCCCAGCCGTCCTGCAACAGACACGCGTGGGGTGTGTGTGGGGGGGGCGATCCAGACAAGCCCGTTACGATGGGTCAGCGCGGCCCTTCGCATCCAGCGAGCGGCCTGTTCGCGGCGGGATCCCCAGCTCCAGGGGAGGCCAAAGACACCCCCCGAACCCCAGGGGAGGTCGGGGACACCCCCTTTATCCCAGCCCATTCCCTCCCGTGGGGTTG
>VXBW01005821.1:2220-52680 GCA_013400375.1 Thinocorus orbignyianus | reverse complement strand
TCAGCCGTTGCCGGTCACTGAGGGGGAGAGCGCTGAGGGGAGGGCGGGGACGGGGTGCGCCCCCCAGCCCCGGGATGGTGGGGTCACTGGTGGTGGTGGAGACACTGGTCATGGAGATACTGATGGAGGAGATATTCTTCCTGGCACAAGGATGTCGACCTGTTGGTGCAGGTCCAAAGGAAGCCCTCTCAGGAGGCCTGGAACACCTCTCCTACGGGTTGATAGAGTTTGGGTTATTCAGCCTGGAGAGGAGAATGCTCTAGGGAGACCTCCCAGTACCTAAATGGTGCCTACAGAAAAAGTGGAGTATTTATAAAGGCATGTAGTGATAGGACAAGGGGTAATGGCTTCAAACTGGAAGGCGATAGATTTTAATTAGGTATCAGGAAGAATTTTTTCACTGTAAGGGTTGTGAGGCACTGGTATAGGTTGTTTGGAAGAGTTTTGGGTGCCCCATCCCAAGAAGTATTTAAAACCAGGCTGGATGGGGCTTTGAGCAACCTGCTCTACTGGGAGGTGTCTCTGCCCATGTCAGGGAGGTTGCAACTAAAGGATCTTTAAGGTCCCTTCAAACTTAAACCATTCTATGGTTTGGTGGTGACAGTGATGACAGTGGTGGTGTCCTCTGCAGCCCAGCCCTTGCCAGCCCAGCCCACTATGGTGGGTTGTCCCCTTGGGAGGTGGCAGTTAGTCATGGGGAAGGTTGAAAGGCATCTGGTGCAGTGTTTCCTGAAGATCAGGAGCCTGGTGATCCTGACGGTTGTAACTCTAAAATGATGGTGTAAGGAGATCCACCAAACCCAGATGCTCTGTCAGCAGCTAGCTACGGGACACACATCAGACCCCACACTCCAGACAGCCTGAATAGCTCCTCTGCCAGCACTAGCAAAGCCTGGGTTGTGATGCACCCAGCCTAGTGTAGCACCATTAAAAGAACTGTTAAATGCACGTTCACCTTCTGGATTCTGCAAGGGTCTGGCAACCGTTGAGAAGGTTAAGTGTGTGCTGCCCAGAGAGGTGCTAGATGCCCCATCCCTGTAAACTTTCAAGGTCAGGTTGGATGACACTCAGAGGAACCTGATCTAGTTGAAGATATCCCTGCTTCTTGTAGAGGGGTTAGACTGGATGACCTTTAAAAGTCTCTTGCAATGTGAACTGCCCTATGATTCTACATCACATTAGAGTTCAGCGCCAAAAGTTGTCTACAGAGCAGGACTCAGCCACTAGGCTTCTCTTTTAAGATGCTGATTCTCCAGGACACACTGGAGGTTAGTGTGTAGATGATAGGAGTAACTAGATTTCCTGTTTAAGATGGCCTCACTAGAGCCAGCAGGTCTTCTTTTTCAGATGAGGTATGCTTTCTTCACAGTTGGAAAGAATATAGGACCCCATGGCTTCCCAAGCGATGACACAGGATTTAAGAATAGTTGCTAGCTGTACCTGTGACAGGCAGAATGGTGGTCCAAGTTCCTGGGCCATTAATGTTCAATGATGGTTCCAGTTGTCTTTCATCAGTGTATTAAATGTTACAAATAAAAAATACAGAATCAATTCAAGATAGAGAAAGAGGTATATGGTAAAGAGTAAAATTCATTCAGGGTTTGGCTATCACTCCTGACTTTTGCTTAGTTCTAGTGGGGATGCAGAGAGTGGGGATAGCTGAGCCTGCTGAGCAACGTGCATTTGGATGAGGTACTCGACTGTCTTGGTGATGGCCAAATTGCAGTGCTGCTGCTGGAACTGACAGAAGAGCCCCGTGGTTTTCTCTTAATGCTGACTAGCTTAGGATCAATCAGCCCAGCCTTGCCCCATGGACTTTACTGCTGGACTGCTGTATATGTATTCTGTGCATGTGGAATTGTAAATGTTCGGCTTCTATTAGTGTTTTATCTCAAGAGTGTACTGAGACAGCTTTTAGTTTTAGTTTCATATGCTAAAATTGTTCTGCTGCTTTTGTCAGATTTTTTTAAGATACAATTTATTTCCCTTCATTTTTTTTCTGACCCAGTGGATTTGGACTATAAGTTTGAGTTAGCTATTTACCAAGAAAACTGTCTTAATATATTGTAAATATTTTATGGCTTCCTCTGCAGAAACATTTGATTTGTTCCAGGAAATCACATGCAGACATAATACTTCCTTCACGGCAACTATGTGCGAGCTCTGAATTGACACAGGCAATTTATCTGTATCCCAGAACTGCTAAGCAATACCTTTGGCAGCTCTTAATAAGGGCTAGAACTCATTCCCTGGGAATTTTTTTTCCTTCTTGGATGACTTTGAGATTTATCAACAGGACTGTGGATCTGAGATAAAATGACCCATCTTTGTGAGAAATCTCTGGAGTTGACCTACAGGAAACAAATAGAATTCATCCTTGCTTGTGTACATCTCTACTTCATTTGAAAAGATACCTTTCTGTATTTGTTTTGTTTTGTTTTGTTTTCAGTGTCTTGCTTACATTCTCAGTGTCTGGGCAGAGTTCACATTCCCTTGTGCTGTGTCTGCTAGTTTTCTTTCCTGAAAGAACCTCTTAAGCGTTTTTTCGTCCTGTGTTTTTCCTTTCCTCATGGGTATGCCTCCTTTGCTACTTCCTGCAGCATCTTTTTATTACTTTTTTTGGGGATATTCATGATATCATGTGGTGGTGCCTTCCTTTCAGGCTTGTTTTAAATAGAGATGAACTTCTGAGATGCTAAAACTTGCTGCATCTTCACTAAAACTGGGAGAGCCAATACGACCATGCACTAGCTGAGAAATTGGTGCTAAACTTGTTTCTCTTAAAGTTACCTGCTTAAAATAAAGTTTAAATGCCTGTTTATGTTTGTGTGGCTTTACAGTCATAATGCTTCATATTTCCTTTTAGAATCCTAGAAGGGGTTAGGCCTCTGCATGCTTTGATTAATGCCCAAAATTTTATGCTTAATGGTTATTTCTGGAAAGAAGCGCTCATACATCTTTATAAGATTAGTGACATCATTATTTTTATCTCATTCCCCAGCAAAGACAGCAGAACCTGGAAGTACTCAGCTTCACTACTCATTACATAAATAAATAATTTCACCTATTCTTTCATGCTTTCTGTCTTAAGCTCTGTGATGTTCTGGAATCTGACAACGTACTTGTCTCAAGGTGACTGTTTTCATCGGCCTCTTGGGCAGGAAAGCTAAGATCCTGGGACGTTATTTTTCTCCCTGCTTAAACTAGATAAAAAAATGAGCTGGCTGTTGATGTGCAATCTCAGAAGGCAGCAGTAGAGAATCATAGAGCAAGGCCTGTATTTTGCCGAAAGCTGCTCTCCCTCTGCTTCGCTGGGGACTTTTTGAAATTTATTTACCTTCAAGACTTTCTCCTATTGATACAGAGAATAGAAATCTTCCCAGTCATAAACTAAGCCTTAATCTCCTGTGTCCCTGTAAAAGGGTTTAGTGACATGTTTGATTCCTGATGCCAACCTTGTGTACAAGAATTCAAAAACTCTTTTGACATCAGTAGCAGATTGAGTTCTTTGCTTCATCAGCAGTCTCCAGTGTAGTTGTGTGAATGCAGTGAAGCCTGCAGGTTGCGTGGTGACTTCCCGGAGGTCACTGTACCTCAGTAATGGTCTATGCTGAGTTCTGTAGCATAGTTATATGAAATTGCCCAAGTCCCAGGAGCTCATTAAATTCTAAACGGGAGCGATTACATGGTACAACAAGCAGTTCGTGAAACATACAGACTGAACAAGACAAACTCCAGCCAGAACACTTCAGGCATGTAAAACAACAGAGTAAAACAAAGTGTGTTGGTGGTGAGTATATAATAATATGAGTCATCCACAGTGAGCAGAAGTTAAAAACTTGGCTGCTTTTATATAATCTGAGGGTGAGAAACTGTAGTTGGAGTCTGAGCATGGAAATTAAAACCTAGGTTATCCTCACAAAGCTCTGTCTTTGTGTAGTTAATAATGTTGTAGTGGGCATATGAAAAAAGTTAATTGAAGTTGTTTTGTTTAGTTGCCGGCATTTCTCTAGCTGCTTTTATTTTTACCAGAACAAAACAGAAAGAACAATTATGTGTAGGCTGCAGTCTTCAAGTGTCTATAAATTCATGTAACAACTATCATATAATTAGCTAGTCAACATCCCACATGCAGCTGTGGGTACTGACTCACTGTCAATGAGCCTCTGTCCTGATACAAAGACAGCATCTTTGTCTCGGTTTCAACTTCCTTCATCACCATTGTTCTGTGTATTTACGTAGCAGCGACTTCAGTGAGTTCATACTTTATATTCAAGACAGTGATTTGACCTAAACTTTTTTATGAAAAAACACTATATGCTAGTTATATTGTTGTTAAAAAATATCACTTTGAGGATATTAGTAAGTTTGTGGGGATGGTATGAGCAGTGTTACTGGGGCAAGATTTTGTGTCCAGGTGTGGTTAAAAATTGTTGGAATTCTGGTCATATTATATTTGCTTTTATACATTTATTTATATTACCTCCACATCTTTAAAGATGCTACTTAGAAGTAATGTTTACATCCTTTATTTTTTTCAGCTGTGATATAAAAAGCAGGGCACTGTGAAAAATGGCCTGCCTTGAATTATTGTATATTGAATATTGAATTTCAATATTGTATATTGAAATATTGAATTATTAGTAAAATTATTGACTGTAATGCCTTTGTAAATGAATAGCTAGTCAATTGTCATATGAGGGGATGGCCAGTTTCTTATAATAGTCTTTCAAGTCATGATAGTCTGAAGATTAGTGAAATAAACAGATGTCTTGTGATTAAAAAAACACAGAAGGAGCATTGTCTTTTACATGCATTTATTTCTTGATGAAAGCATTACTTGGATGACAAAGGAAGCTAAGTACATTTCTATCAGTGATCCTTATTCAACCTCAGCTTTTGTAAAAGCCTTCCTTCAAGGTGTGTGTGCAGTCACGTCCGTGGTTGATTGCAAGCGCAAGTGTTTTTCTCTTGACTGGTTGCTTGGGACGTAATCATTCTCATGTAGGATAAAATAGAAATTTCCTCAAGGACTGCAGCCTGAACTGGGTTCCCCTTACAGCCCTTTTCTCATGATACACAATTCCAGCACTTTCATCCTCCCATGATGGCAATCTTCCTACTTACTCTGTCATTGTGTGCCTGAGGAAGATGCTTTTGGAATTCATTTTGGAATTGTAGGATTAACAGTGAAGCCACTGCAAAGGAGTTACTCTCCCAGTAAATGCTTAAATCTTTAGATTTCATCATGCTACAGCCAGGCAGACGTGTAGAGACAGTCTTCTGTAGCTGTACAGCTTGGTACAAGTAGTTCCACAGGAGAGAAAAGAATTTCCCGGCATCCTCATTTTCCAAACTCTTCTCACTATCTCAGGTAGAAGGACTGTTCCCGTCTAGGAGAGCTAGCTGCAGCCTCAATGCCTGGTGAGAGAGCCCAGGTCCAAACCAGATGAGCTCTTCTCTGCTTTGCCCCTTCCTTCCTAGTCCTTACTGCAGTAATAACTATAAATAGCAGTGCTGTGGCTCCCAGGAATAGACTCAGTATCACAAACTTGGTTATATCTGTATGTCTTTATGTCCCTTAAACTCTGGAGTACAAAGCTGAGAGCTTTAGAGCTGTTGCTGCTGTATGGGAAACACTTTCTTGCAGAGCTTTTTTTTTTGTTTGTTCATTTAAAAAAATATAATAAAAAGAACTTCAAGATGTCTGTAGCTCATCTTCCAGGATTATGTTATGATGGCATGAAAGAGGTTCAAGGAGGTGCCTTAATACTGCCAGTGCCTCTTCCAAGCTGCCGTCTTGAGAGAGTGAATACATAGAGCTCATCTACTGTGAAGCACAAGTGATTAACTTTGATTTTTTTCTCCCATCATGCTGTAGTGTCATCTATTCAGAGAACAGTCTTGGTTTTGAACAGGACTTTTTGGGAAAAGCTTTCCAGGGTGAAGCTCCCAGTGAAACCAGGAAGACCGATGTGGAGGAGAAACAAAATCAGAGAGAGAACGTGCGTATGCACTAGTACATGAAGAGGTCTGAAGGTGTGGCTTCCATGTAGCATCATGATTAGTACTGTAAACATTGCCACTTTTCAGGCAAAGTCTTATGATTCCCATTTCAGTGATTACATCAGCACTCTTGAATGCAGTTCGCTGCACTAGGTGGTAAGAATTGCTGTTAGGTGTGTTTTCAGATTGTCAAGCTGAACTTTGAGTTAAGAAGTGCAGCATATGGGCAGTCTACAGCTTTGCCTGGAGCGATACTTTAGAAACTGCTGAAGCTAGGTTATGCTGAAAAATGCATTTACTTAAAGCCAAACCCTTCAGCTTTTTTGCTCATAAAAGGACACACTTTACTTGTAATAAAATCAGGCCACTTTGCATGCAAACTCAAAGGATGTAATTATGTGCTGAATTGTACTAGTTATACGATAATGTAGCTCTTGCTATCATTGTAATGCAGGATTGGACCTTATACAGCAACTTCAAATATGCCACAGTAAATTTTACTGTTTTTACAGATACTCCTAACACATTAGTCTTAAATTGAATTCCAGGATAGGATTTTTTAAGTTTTGTCTTCTTAATGATCTGAGCTGTACGCTGCCAGCTTCAGTTACTTACTCAGGCTGATTTGGGGATATTGCTTATGGAAAATGCTGAAGGAGTTCAGAATACATAGATGATGTAGGAATGTGTGATGTAGGAATGTGTGCAGCACCCACTTGGTCTGCGCAGATGAACACACGAGATGGAGGTCCCAAAGCAGTAGCTGTTGCTGTCAGTTGCCCTTGGGGAGACCAAGGGGAAATAGTACGTGCAGAGTGCTGCTGACATCCCAGTTTGTCTGGGCTGGCCTTGGGAGGTGCCCTTTTCTCTCCTCTGACTGCAGTGAAAGCTTCTATTTGCTTTATTCAGAAATAAGCCAAGTAGGATGGATTCAAGCTTTGAGGTCAGAGAGCAACTAGATGTTTTTACCCTACTATCATACGGAATGGTTTATAGGTCCAGAACTCACCCAGGTTTGACTGTTTGGTCAGGTTTGTTTGTGTATTGCCTCACAAGGTCAGGTCTTCATGACATTTGTAAAGATGAGATCGGTGCCTTCACATCTATTGCAGAGGCTCACAAACTGTGATTGCAAAAAGAGCTCATGGCAAATATGCATTAACCTCTTGGGTGTTACTAGTTTCTTATATCCCACATCTGCCAAGTGAGAAACAAACACTAGGAATGAAGAACCATTACCTCATCAGAGGAAACAGGAGAAACAAATAATGCCTCAAAATAAAATGCCTCAAGATAAAATGGCTTTGTGTTAATTCTGAAAAGCTAAAAAGTCTCTGCATCCAATCTTAGAAGCTATTGGTCTTCTCATTGGCCAACTTCATCATCTATTCAACTGAATATGTATTTAATTTTCCTACATTCATCGGAGAAATCTCAGCTGGAAAAATCAGGCAGGCATCTGTTCCCTGCTTCTGAATCAGCAGCACAAAGATTCGTGGATCAAAGAGAACTTGACCCTATTTTTTAACATTTAAGAATCTGCTGGTTTTGCTGCTTTGTGGTTAGCTGGTTGCCTGTGTTTGCATGTGAAAATCTTTGTTCTTGTGGTGTATTGTTTCTCTGGAATGCTATGAGCAGTTGTTTTTGTTTGTTCATACTCGGGTGGAGCTAACTGTCTAATTGGGTAAACATTTGCAATGTTTCACCTGCATGCACAGAAGACAGAGAGGGATGGATTCCTGTTGACATAAATGGCCTTTTACACCAACCTGATAATGTAAAGATTTAAATAAAATTGGTAACTACAAGGCCACTTCCTATGGTCAGATCATATAAAGTGGATTTAGTACAAATAACTGTCATGTCCATATTTATTTCTAATTACAGATGCACTATATTTTCCAGTTCCAAGGTCTTGTGAATGGAGCTGTGAAGGGGGAAGCTGCCTTATTCACTGAGTTCACGTTCAAAAGTGCTTGACTTCCACTGTGACTTAGTCCTGTTGAAAAACAAGGTACTTATTTACCAGCCTGTCTTTGGATATCAAGGGTGAGTTTTCCACATATGTAGAAATTTCCCAAGTGAACATTAACAGATCCAACTGCCTGAAGCTGTTTGGAGGATTGCAAGCTTGTGGTGTCCATGGAAGGTGTGTTTGTATGTATAATAAATGCCTTATATAAACCTCACCAGGTGACTATTGCATGTGTTATCATTAGCTAAGCTACAAAGTACACTGTTAAGATCTACATACATATTAAAAGGTTGTAATGAAGACGTATGCCTGAAGAGACTGTTAATGGGTAATTGAGCCTTGCTTTGTGCAAAGGTTAATAAAAATGGTTGTGACATGAGGAAAAGTGAAATTGAACTCCACAGTTGAGGTGTTGTGTAGACCTGACCCCAGTTCAGCTTCTGTGTAGCTACAGCTGTGAAAGCCTGGAGCTTCTTGTGAACTGATATATCCTGCCTAGTCTTGAAAGAATTGCATAGTCTCATAGTGCCATTGCCTCACACATACCTTAAGGGAACAAGTGCCTGTCTGTAGGTCTAAGAAAAAAACCTAATAAATGAGAGTTTTATTTTATTAACAATTATTCATCATTTTTTTTTAAATTCTCACTGTTTTCTTCAAGGTTCAGATATTCTTGTCTTAAAAAAAATAAATAGGAGTAATTTAGAGTTTCAACTCTATAGAGCCAAGCAGTGATGCTCTTACACTGGCTGTTACCTTACTTCCTATTAGTTCCACTGGGTTCATCAATACAAACTGCGGGGCAAAGCATCCCTCGCACTCAGTAAAACTTTCCAATCTGTTTTAAGCCTTTTATTACCACAGTGTAGCCACCCACTCCTCCATTCCCCCTCGTCCTTTACTGCAGGTCCTGGATTTTTACCTTTACAATGTGTGTATTGAAGTTCAGACTGTCTCTGAGCAAGCATTCAGTCCCCAGGTAGTCAGCCCTGTCCCTACTCCTGCATAGTTATTCCTTCTGCCAGTCCTGGCCACTCCTTGTGTAACTGTTCTGTGGAGTAGAATGGGCAGAGGAGCCAGATAACACAGGTTGCCTTGCTGTTTTTGGCTGTGACCTTCTCTGATCTAATCCAATCCACTTCTCATCCATCCATCTGAATGGTGTGGTGAGTGGGAGTAAGCAGTTGGGATGGAGCCTGCTGAGGTCAGTTGTACCACCGCCTATTTTGCCTTCCCTGCTTGGAAAACGTGTCTCACTGCAGTTCATCACCAAGTAATTTCACAAGGGCTGGGCCGAAAAGTCTCCTATGAGCTCATACCTGGCAACTGATGGCAAATCGATTTGTCTTGCTGTTGGGGTCTTTCTAAGCTCCTTTGTAGATTCTTGTAAGCTCATGTTGAATGTTTCCCTTAGTCGTGTAACTGGAATTTATAAAAAAGCATGTATTTCATGGGTTTTCATTCTGAAAACATCCTGACTTTCATTTGCTTATTGACTTTTAAATAGCTGTAAAATCAGGTAAAAAATGGTCAGTGGTTTTAAAAGTAGAGGATAAGTAGGAAAGCGAGTACTAGACAGGGCAGCAAGGCTGGATAAATAATTTCTCGTTAAGAAAGCAGGCTAAAAATGGTACTGCTTCCTTTCCCCCACACCATATTAGTTAACATACTAAATATATACAGACAGTCTTCCTTGTGATTTTGAGATTAGTATTACCAGCTCTATTTCTCTACAATGTTTTTCCTGCTTCTTGTGTGTAAGCAATCTGAAGTAATAGTACAACGGCACCTAATCCTCATCTTCTGGCAGCCACCCACGGAAATGAGTTCCTCCTTCAAGTCTCACCTTTTCTCTGGGTTCTGTGTTTGGCGAGGCTGGTGATATGTGAGTTGTGTAGGACATTTCTCACTCTCCATCAGATCTTTATCCCACCATCACTATGTTTTCCAAGTACTTCCATGCATTTTTTCCCCAGGATTTGGACAAAGCTTTCTAACCTGGATTATGTTATGTATTCCATTGGCTTTGCTGTGGATGCTCATCTGAGTTGGGCAGGCAGAATTTGTCCTTTTGTTTGGTCTTAGAATATTACAGAAGGCTCATTTAAGTCACAGAGAAGCTTTCATGAACTTGAGGAAGGACTACATTCTTTTCTGCTTCTACTCACTTACCTGGATCTGCTAGGAGTCTTGTCCATTCACAAAAGAAATTTCATCATGAATATCTGGTATTTGGATTGGCAGCCAGTCAGCAATGCCTCACTACCCAGTGACTTTCCTCACAAACAAAAGTTAAATTTGCACTTGAAATTTTTAAGCACATGTTTAAAGTCCACAAGGTCATTAACATTTTGCTTTGTGTTAGGAAATACTCTTTTACCAATAGATTTCAATGGGAAAAGCAAAAACCTGGGTTTGTTCCAAAAGGTTCATTCATGAAAAATTCTGTTGAATGAAAAAAGAAATTTACAGGTTTTTGAAGACTTAATCTGGTATGAGTGTTTTAATCTAGACTAACTATACTTGTTACAGATAACTGTTAATTCAACTGATGTTTGAGATAACAGGATAATATAAACTGTAAGAATTACTGGCTTATCTTTAGTGTTCCCATCTGCCTAACGTATCTGGCTTCTCCATAGAAATAAAGCCGTCTATTTCATGTTGAAGGTGAAATATGTCCAATTGATACCTTTCCCAGGGGAACAGAGAGAGCAAGGATTGGGAGAAGGCTGCTCAGCAAACACACTCCTCATGAGGAGCAAACTTGCAGAGTAACTTGTCTTTAACTCTTCCCAAGCAGTGGAGTGTGTCATTGCTTTTGCGATAAACTGTTCTTCAGGAACAGATATAAACCAGCTGAAAAACAATTAAAAATACAATTTTATGTAATAGCTTCACTCAGTCTTCTTGAAAGGCTACTCTTCAGCATGAAAAAAAGGGACTGGCAAGGAGAACAGAGAATATTTATGACCAGTGGAAGCACATTTGGCCTTTTGCCCAAGAGAAACAGCTTGATGAGAAGATCTTCTGCTTAAACCAAGCATTAGAAAAATAATTTGGACCTTGACTTGAGTTAATGATGTTTAGCAAAACTGCTGCAAAGGCTTTTTTGCTGCCCAGAGTGATACTGAACTGAATGAATGCTCTAGGCATCTGTTGTGAGCTAACCCACAACTGCACAAGTTGTTCAATCTTCCCTTTTGGGAAAGCTTGTACTTGTACTGAGATATGAAATTTTTAGTTTAGGACTTTTGCAAAGATTTGTTCCAAATAGCTAAAATCCCGTTTGGCTCATCTCCTGCAGTTCCTTTACAGTTTATTACATCAAGAAGGCAAACAAAGTTTTATCCTCCTCTGAACAGCTATTAGGAATAGATCCACTGACTCAACTGGTCAAGAGGACAGAAAGCAAGATCTGAATGTTTATTCCAAACTAATGCACAGAAACTTCTCTCCTTCCCACAGTCTGATGTACTAAGTATGAACACATAATAAAGAACAAGAGAAAATACAGCAAACCTTAGTATTTATGACTGGATTAGCTACTGTAGCAGTGTTGCCACTGTCCTTTTTTTTTTTCTTTTTCTTTTTGGTAATCGCAATACTTATTTATGTTCTTTTTTCCTTCAAACTGCCTGAGCCATAGCTGTTTCACACTGATTTCCAATTTCCTTTCCTCAATTAGTCCATCTGATAATGCCACCAGATATTATTTCATCTCCTGAGAAGACCAAAAAGGGGAGGATCCAAATCTGGTTTAAATTTGCTTTCCTCTGCGCACCCCTTAATCTGTGTCAAGTTGTGCTGGATGTACTCTTCCGAGAGACAGCTCAGGCTTCTTTATCTGTCTTAGTAGTGTTGCTTTGCTTTTCAAATCAGCAAACAAGAAGCCATGCCTTAAATAAGCTGCTTGATTATCTTTTGTTTTAGATCTTTCAGGTTTTTTATTTTCTGAAGAAAATTTGGGTATCACTGATAACCATGAAAACATTTTTTTTTTTTTTCTTCGTAGATCATGAATTGAATGGACAGCCTGTAGTCATTTGTCTGCCATTTCAATGTGGAAATCAATTCTCAGTTATCTACGCATGGCTTGTCTGGATTGCGGATTAACCAGGCTGGGGCTACACTGACCTCAGTTTATTTACTACGTGGAAAGTTGAATTCAGAGCAGTAGGGTGTATCGATTCAAGGGGAGTGTTGCACGAACATCTGTCAAATCCATGGCTCCCTCCAGTTCAGCAGCAGATTATCTGCGTCACAGCTGTGTGAAGGCCACTCCAACAGGCTCCGACAGCGGTGTGCAGAATCAGCTCTCACCATCAGGCTCCTAGAGGAGCTCAAGGCAGAGATATAACACTGCACTCTTACCTGGGCTTAGTTATGCTTTGGGACCTACCTACAAAGCCCCTCAGCTGTCTGAAGCTGAGAAAACAACCTCCTTTCCCTCTTAAACTGCCAGCACAGGTGACATTACACAACTTTGAATAAACTAGTTACTAGTTAGCTTAATTTAGTTAGTACTAAACTGGAATAGACTGAATACGCTCTGCTTGTAGGCATAACTTGTTGTTACCAAAAGCTGGTTATGGCTACAGCAAGCTCTAGTTCCATGTGTTTCCCTGCCAATGGTCCCACATAAATGGTTTTCCTTTTCACCTTCAGCAGCAAACATGGACTGCTTGACCATGATTTGTATTTACTTTAAATAAATAGAATATGGTGAGTTTAGCCCTTAATGCAGGTCACCAGTTCAATTTTAAAAGTCTAGGTGTTTAAATAATAGACTCTATACTAAAATGATATCATCAAAAAGAATCTATTTTCTTTTGTTTCATTGAAAGAAATCACAGATTTATATTTACCTTGTTATCTTTATCTTGTATTATTCCAAAGAGGTCATGGATAGAGGTGCTGTCTCACCTTTAACTGTGTTCTTGTGATCCTGGAATCAGTCAAACCAGTAATTTATGTTTCTGTTGAAAGAAAGTGAGAATTAGCTCATGTATTGCATCCATGTCTTTGCATCTCTTTAATTTTCAGGAAGTATCTGCACTAGCAGGTGTTTGTTTTTTTTTTTTTAATTTCAGACTCTTAAAAACTCCTGAGCTTTTACAGGAAAGCCAGTGCTCTCAGCTCTGTACAGGAGTGCTTGAAGCCTTTCTGAGCTAAGTCCCAGGAGTCTGATCCTGTACACATTGAAGTCGTTGGCCATATTTACATCAACTTCAATGTAGCAATTGGAATTTTGGGGTAACAAGATTATTTCTCCTGTTGAATTACCTGTCCTGGTTTTTAGGATATTTCCCCATTCTGTCAGGCACATCCAAAAATTGTTTATTTGACCGTATGTGCTTCTGGCAGTCTGTATTCTTGGATGACCTATTTTTGCAAGAATCGAATGTTTATGACGGCAGGAGGTTTTTATTGGTCCTTGCTGGGCTGGTGCACTGACACCATTGCAGTGAGAGTGCTCTCGGTCAATGACAGTGCAAGTCCTGGCTGAGCAAACTCGTGACCTGCCAGCTCTGCAGAAGCTCCTATATCAACCACTGGCTAGCAGCAGGTACTCATGATGATGGGCTCGTACAGGTTTCTATCAAAAGAACTGAGGCTACTTCCAAAACTAACTCTATGGCTAACTCCAAGGCTAAGTAACATGCATGGCCAGTGTAGCAACTGAAGGAAGGAGCTGTTGTACAGCGCACACTAGTAAAGGAGGAAGAACACCCTCCTTTTATCCTATTACCCTGGCACTGAATCACTTATAACTCATGGTTTCCTCTGTAGTTTCATCTTACTCAGCTAAAAATATTAAGGGTGTGACGGATCAGAAGAGGTCAGGTGAGACTGGATGGAAGGGGAGGAGTTGCTCTCATTTAGATTTTTTTTTTTTTTCCAAAACAAAGTTGGTCACACCTCTAACAGCTACGCTGACCTGTGTTTTCAGGTAATCTTAATAATAGGTTGCTAGAATGCTTAGCTTGTTCAATCCATTCAGTAATTAGAGGCAGCATCGAAGCAATAAAATTGAGTGAGGGGTGAGGTCTTAATGAACGTAGTGATTTGGCTCCAAGTACAGCTCTGTACAGCTTCCTCTGGGATGGAGCAGGGCAACCATCAAATAAAGCAGCAATGTGGCAGCTGAGGACAAAAAATGAGTGTTTAAGTGACCATTAATAAGACCATTCCAGCCATGCAGGTTGAGGAAAGCAGAACTAGCAATACCCAAGCTGGATTAGTTCTCTTTTAAAGTCTCAGACTGCTGAGAAATTTGTGGTTTTATTCAGTATTAAGGCTGATACCTCCAGCAATATCCACATGCTGAGGCAATGTTTTTAATGACTCAGGGAAGGACACTGCCTACTGAATCACAAATATCCAAACCTAAAGAACCTAAGTGTTTTTTTGGAAATCTGAATATGATTAAGCATAGTCTTGTTCTTTTCACTAGGCGTGAAATAACCACAGTTTATATGATTTCACTTACATAACAGTAAAAAACCTACTTGGCTTAGTCTTCTACCACTGAATCTGAAACCTGTAACCTACAACAGTATGCTGTTTACAAGAACTGAGAAAGGGATGAAACAAATAGCTAGAAGAAATGTGTGTATAAAGTAACTATGCTAAATACGAAGACAACATTTCTGCTCATGAAGTTCCTAAACCCAAAGTTGCTAGGAGCTGCAGCAAACCACGCAAGCTTGTTCTGTCCTTAACCCATTACCCACTGTCAGACACTGGGCTAGCCAGACCTTTGATTTGATCTAGGATGGTTGTCTTTTGCACTCAGCATGTTGCCCGTCTTCTCTGAACACCACAAATAGTTGCATCAGATTAGAAGAACAGACAGTGGGTGTCCCAGACTGTCCCAAAAATATTTCATAATTTGCCAGGTAAACATTGTATGAGGATATGACAAATATAAGAAGAACACAGGGTGGAAATTCAAGGAAAGGCAAAAGTGATTGGTAATAGGACATGTGTTTTTCCCAAGATCTAGAATGTACTAAAGAAAGTTCCCCAGGGATGAATGCCATTTGGTTGCAAAAGCAGACTAAGTAGAAGGTTGGAAAATACTGTAAAAGAAAACTCTCTTGTTTTCACCTCTTGACATACTAGCCTTTTATTTAGAACATCTGTTATAAAAAAGTGCTTTGCAAATAGTTTGGTGGGTTTTTGTTTTTCTTCTTGTTACAGCAGAAATTGTTCTGCTCGGCTGCTGACTTGTCTGTTTTCCAAGCAGAGATATGCCAGAATGTCATCAGTGTCACAGAGATTACCCAATATTTGCCTGCTTAAGTGTTGGCAGTAACTGCTGGCAAAGGGGAAACACCCTTTTTGGCTATGTAGGCTACTTTCATCATATCTACCAGACTGAGAGTAGCTATAGAGTACAACAGTTATAGAAATCCAGGAAGAAGGACCCTGAGGCCCTAATTTTAAGATCCAGTCCTGCATTTACGCCTCTGTTAATCTAGAGTAGATCCCATTACATTGATCTAATCTTAAACAAGTTTACCTGAAATTTAACTGTTGGATGTACTAGAGAGTTGTGCTGTAGTCTCTGCTATACTAAATGGATATTGCTATCTTAATTTTGGTTGAATCAGAACACTTTTCAGTGGTTAAAGATGGGAAAATAGGAGCTGGGTCCAGAACTTTCCATGTCCAAGTTATAAAACTCACCAAGAAAGGTGTTCCATTGACTTGTCAATGGTAAGTGTTATCCACATCAGAGTGGCAGCTTTTTCACAGTGGCATCATGCTGACTTACCTCTTCCTCCAGCTGATGACTCCTTCCAGAAGAAGCCTAAAGAAGCACTGTAGGCAAGCTTTCCCTCCATCTGGTGTGTACATTACATGACTAGAGGATTGCAGTCACACTGCAGGTGCTGGATTTAGTTATATACACACAAAAAATAAGGAAGATCACAGCTAACTCTGCTAGAATGCTAATTCAGAACTGGCCTCCTGTTAATCTTTTTGCTGGAGCAATTAAAGAGCTTGAAAGAGCTGAGAAAGGCCATAAGCTTCATAGTTCTGACAAATTGCAAACCAGCTGCAAATAAGCGGTGGAAAGGGAAGCACTTTGTTGCAATGTCTGTCTTTGGTTGCAAGCAAAGCTGATTTGATGGCTCTGGTGCTATCATTGTTCTGACTCATCTTTGATGAATGCATGTGGAACTTCAGGAGCCCTGGAAAAGTGTTTTATACCTGTTTCATAACTGCCTGGAGTTTCTTATTAAGTAGTCTGGCTGTGGACAGTTATGAAGCTCTTCTGCTCCCCTTAACATTTCAGAGGGAAAAGTATTTAGCATTTTCCCATATTGCAGTATGACAGGGACAGAGGTGTACGTCTTACACCCTACCTGTTAATTGGGTGTTGTCACAGGGTGCGAGCATTAAAGAAGTCCACTGATCATCACAACAGATTCTATTTTAAACACCTTGAGTGACTCTCTTTTTCTCTGCCTCTCCCCTGAGCTGCAGCAGACCTCACCGGCAGGCTGGGACCTGTGCCTGGGAGATTTCACTGCCTTTTGGGTGCTGCAGCACAAAACATAATGGGTCTGCTTGTGATCCTCCTCCCCTTCTGAGGCTCAGGAGTTTCTCCTCTGGCACTACTCTCTCCTCTTTAGGAAGCTTCTGCCTCTACTACCCACCTTGGAGTTGGGGACTCCCTTCCATTCCCATCTGGTGTAGCCAGTCACCCCGCAGATGCTCTGCTCTGAACGAGTGCTTTTCTGGGGAGACAGAGGTGCTCTGCCCATGGAGGTAAGGGGGTGAGACAGAGTGTGGCTGCTTTCCAGACTTCCTCTTCACGGCCACAGCAGCGAAGCTGTGCTGGTGGTGACCACCAGCCAGGAGGGAGTGGGAAAGACAGGGCAGTTCAGTGCAGTGTAGGGTTGCAAAGTGGTACAGGAGAGGCAAAAGACTAATATTTCTGGTCTGGTGGGTACCATGGCACTGTGGCAGTATAAAGTTCATACATAAATTCATAAATGTCTCACATTAGCACTGTATTTGCCATTCACACTTATGGCTACAGTACTCTAGGGCTGCTACATTTAGCCTCTTGTTAGTTTATACACAAAAACTTCATATAGCAACAGAAAACCCATCAGTATTTCCTACCATTTTTGATGAAGCCACCAAAAAAAAAAAGGAAAATACACTTTAAGTGAGAGACTCGGAACTGTTTGCCACTGCACACAAACTTTTCAAGGGCAGCTGTCTCCTGGTCTGGACTGTGAGTACACGGGGCTCTAACCCGAGGTGCTGGAGCTGTTGGAGCTTTTGCCTTGAACTGCTGGTGCAGGTGGCAACGTGCGGGTGGGAGAAGGGATGTCAGTGTTTATTTTCTTTCTCAGTGGTGAAAAACAAAGGGTTGGGCTGATTGCTTCACCTCTTCAGCATGCAGGGAGTCATTGCTGCACGGACCCAGCTCCACCTTTCACTCCTGCGGCTGCAAACAGTGTAGTCACGCAAGTGTGCATATTTTATTCCACTAGCTAACAACTTACAAAGTTTCAATTGCTTCTTCTCACCCCATTTTTCATTTTGGTCTACTTGTAAGGGTGGCTGAAAAATTACCTTCTGCTTCGGTTTCCTTTAGCTGTTGCTGGAATTAATTGTTAACTAAACTTCTTGTGGGGAATGTAATGAAAATACAATATGATACTAATACATTTCTGGCATGACTCGTGGTTACCAGTGGAAATATTTAATGATCTTTTTGTATACATGTAGTAATTGCTTTTTCTGTATCACAATAATAGGTTGCTGTACAATTACACTCTTGTTCTTCTTCATATGAGAAATGGGCACATGAGTGGAACAGAATCAGAGAAGCAGAATGTCCCTCATATCTTTTCAATATTCATCGACTCACTTGAGATTCTGCAGTCTTTTGAATAACACTAGACTTTTATAATCGGAGTGATTGTGCAGCCTTAAGATAAACAATTCATAAGATAGCTAAAGTTCATTTTCATAACAAAACTAAGCATTAAGAAGTGATTCTGAAGGCTTTCCCTAAAGGTAAGGACTCCGAGGAATGCAATACATTGCAGATAAATCCTCCTAATATAAAGCAATACATTCTCAGTAACTCAGAGCTGAGCAACACTCACTTTTCTCTAATAAACTTCTGCTGGAACCTGGCTGCTGCTGAAAAAAACTGCCTCTTTGAACAAAGGAGTCCCTGTCTTGTGAGAGCTCATTACCCATATGATAATACTATTCATTTCTGTTGCACTATTCATCGGAGGGGCAGTGGGCTCCTTGCAAATATCTAATTAGGTCTCACATCATCCCTGAGCAGCAAGTATTATTTTACCCGTTCTACAGTTATGGAAGTTGGGCAGAGGAGCTGCGGCCAGTGGCCCAGACCCACCTGTCCTGTCACTTCCCCAGCCTGGAATAGACCCTGGATTTCTTTACTGCCAGCTCTCTGTTCCAAGCCATAAGCCATGACCTCTTGCAGAAGGTAATTAAAAGCTAAGAGAATGCTTTGACAAGCTTACAAAAATGTTATTGGTACAGCAGATTTCTGCTGCGATCAGCGTCAAGTTTCCAGCGCAGCTGTAATCATTGTCTGTGTTGCTTAAGCTCTTTTAAATCAGTCAGAAGACGAAATGCCTGTGTTCCCGACACATTGCAAAGTTGACCACAGTTCCTTGCACTGGTGTTTTCATTGGCACCCTGGCTCCATTTATCACAGGCATTTAAAAACCTGAGGTCAGTGACACAGCTCCTTTCTGTCATGTGGATGCAGGCAAAAGTTGCCGCTGTCTGCATAAGCAGATTGAGAACTGGTGATTGTTTGTTCTTGATTTGTTAGTTTTAAGACATTTTATTTCTGGCAATCTACTTCTAAGAATATAGAAAGCCATTAGAAGATGTATCCTATGTTAGAATTCATTGCAGGTCAGCTGTTGAAACAAGAGTGCCCTTACATTTGGACTGATGTTAAGTCATAAACCTTCAGCTTGGACATTTGGTTAGAGGGTGGAAAGAGTTAATCTGCAGGGCAAACTCCCATGCCAGCTTTAGAAAAAGCAAGTTATACAATAGTCGAGGAGAAGTGAAAGTCACTGAGGAAGTGGATCTTCTGACAGGAAATGTGACATTTTCAGCAAAATCCCACTAAACCTCCAAGACCTTGGCATCACGTATGGGTGAAAGTGATCCCATGCCTGGACCTGTGGCAGGAGGGTTCGCTCCGAGAGGCAGGGAGGTGCGATCTCTGCCTGTGTTCTACTTGGGTGGAAAATACATTAGAAAGAGGAGCTCAGATGTAGAGAGGAGGGGCCAGGATATCAGTTAAAGCATATTTTCTGATGTCAAATTACTCGGTGTGACATTTGCTAGGGCAACCCCATTTAAATCTCATTTTAGTGTAGTGTTAACTTGGTACTCCAGCGTCACCGTTCGCAGAGCCCTGCGCCAGGCAGAGTGGTGCTGCCAGTGCTGCAGCACACTCAGCATCGCCAAGAAACAGTTACTTGCATGGATTTTATTCCTTCTCTAGTAGAACTACAAGTGTTTATTCATTCTAAGGCATACTCAGAGCAAGGATTCGGAACAAGAATTTTACAGAGCACTTTTTTGATTTGGGGAATAGATGAGGGTTGAACGGGGTGCATTTTCTTAGCATGCCCATTCAAAAACAGCGATCAGCAATCAGCTAAAATGGTAGAGAAAAAGTTGAACTATCACCTTACAGATAACCTGATGGCCAGAGAACGCTAATCTACTAATCTTTCACCCTTCCAGCTTTTCATGAGAGCAATGTACTGCCCCTGCTGCTGCTGGGGACCACTGCCGAGCTGTGATGGTGCCTCATCCCTGAAAAAGCATCACCACGGGGCCGTCGAGCGACGTGTTGCTCTCTTGGAGCGGCACTTGTGCAGTGTGGCAGCCTCTAATACTCTTAGATGGCTGGATCAATGAACAATGCTGCCACCTATCGGCAATGATAAATCTCCCCTCCGTGGATACACCCTGTTTGGATTCCGCCTGTGATTTAGCATCTTGGCAGCTGCTGCAGGACTGTCTGCTCTCAATCAGTTGGCTCTCTGCCCTGTCTTCCGGCCTATCAATAAATCAGGAAGCTTTCCACTAGTTTCTCAGGAGCTGACTGTGAGATGCTGGGCTTAACTCATTAGAGCAAGACTTGAGGGATGTTCGGTACCTTGTGGGAGCAGCTTCTCCATTCATAATGTCACCCCACACTACCTCTGTTTGGCACAGGGACTGCTTTCTTCAGCAAAGTTCACACCTTCTCCTACCTCTTTACAAAGGTTTTTTCTTCTACTTGGCTGCCCAGAGTAGACAGATACTCTTCACTTCAGCCTGTTTATACAGAGACTACCTTGGACTCATTAGTTAGGTTTCATTGCCAACTTTTTGTCTCCTGCAGCTTTTATCCTTGCTTGTTTTTTCCGGGAATAGCTAACAAAAAGCATTGGTTTAAGAAACGACATTATGTCTGCCTACAAGCCTTGGTTCCTCTGATCATTGTAGCCTTGTGGCAGCACGATTATCACTATGACTGGCATTTTAGCCGTAGTTTTGTATAACCTTGCCCAAGCAGGATAAATAACAAAGTACCGCTATTGCTGGTGCTGGAGAAGCTTGACTTCAGTGAGGCTAGTGAGATTTCAGAAAATCCTCCATGTAGATATAGCCTGGGGAGCAATTTACCCTTCATTAAACAGAGGACTGAAAGCTTCAACGAAGTCATATGTGATGGGAGTGAGTACTTGTGCCAGCCTCCTCACAAAGCTCTGCAAATGGCTTTCAGTCCTGCCCTCCAGCACTGCCATTCTTCCAGCACTGGGCCATCAGTCTTTAGCTGTGATGTATTATTTTGTGGTTTTAAGCTACTCCTTTGCTTTTCTCTTTAAAACACTGGTGTTTTTTACTTCAAACTTAGGAAAATTCTATCGCAGTTTAGACCACTGGATGTGGGGAAGGATGATGGTTCTGGGTGCCCGTGTGCATCCAGCCTTGTCCTGCCATGTGGCATGTAGCATTGGTTAGAGCTGGGCAAGGAGGCAGCGCTGTGCTCCCAAATTAGAACGAAAAATGCTTTGTTTCCATCCCACTCCGGCATAAATGATTATGTAGGTCAGTGAGGAAGGATGAATCACGCTGTGTGCCCTGTACGTTTTAAAACCATGTTCTTTGCATAGAGGCACATGCAGTTTCCTGGTGAGAGCTACCAGGGCCTGGGGCTCAGGCAGAGATGGTTTCCAGCTGGGTGCATGGAACTTGAACCGCAGTGTAGCTTGAATCTAGTACTGGTTTTATGCATTTGCCCTGATTGAGGGAGAAGAAAGACAGTTGTCTGGTGGAGGTGTATGTGCAGAACCGAGTTAGTCCAGGTTTCAGTCCAAATTTTCTCGTAACCTCCTTTTTCTGACCTAGAACAAGTCACTTGAAACCCTGTTTCCCTGGCTGTGCTTAACACGTCTGCTGATTTCTGCCCAGAAAAGACCTGAGCACTGCTCCTGGTCTGAGCTGAACCAGAACCTGCTTCCACTGATGTTGGTGCACATTAGCAGTGAACTGAGACCCTAACCCAAATATAATTCTGGTTGTCTTTGTCAGTCAGCTGTGTGTAAACAAACCCCTTAATTTGAGAAAATTTTTGTAAGAAAAAATGCACAGCTGATATAAAGTACTCGATAGTACTTTAGGTGAGGCCTTATGGGGAGCACTTGTTCCCTTTATCTCCGGGATAGAGTTTAGCTAACTTGCTTATTGATTTTCTTTCCTGAGTGTGGTGGCAGCTTTACCACTAAAAACTCTCAAACTGAGTCAGGAATACAACAAAAAAGAATACAATTTCTGCCGTTACCCTCAAAACAGCTATGAAACCTGCAAGTGAGGATAAAATCTCAGCTAACGTTGATTGTCTGCAGTAAAAACCTAGTGTTGAGCTGCTCACTTTAGGCTCTTTCTTGGGCACAGCTGTCCAGATTTAGGTTTTACTTTGGAGGAAGCTGAGCTGTGCCATTGCATCCCCTCACTGTATTCCCGAGTTCCTTCGGCTTAAGGGAATCTGGGGTAAGTGCCTCTGGCACTGGTGGCTGCCCTTTGCCAGGTGAGTCCCACATGGATGCACTTGCCGCCCAAAGGACCTGAGGGTGCCTCATCACAGTTCTCCAGCAACAGGAGGAAAAAACCTAAGTACAGTCATAAATCTCTGAGCAGAGGAAAGAGAGACAGGCAAATAACTGCCTGGCATGTAGTTAGTTAACATGATGAGCCAGCCTGGGTTGTGTGTTGGCCACGGTGCAGATATGGGGGCTAAGGTGAGTCCCTGTCCATTGCCCACATTGTGGGACAGGCGTGGGAGCAGGGTAGGCTTTTGGATGTTTTCCCCTGTCAGGTGGCATCTGTTAATTGCTTTGTAACCAGTTATGATTAGATAGTAATGATTCGTGGGTCTAATGATAGGAAGTGCTCATTAGCACGTGGGCAAGGGAGCAGCTCCCCAGAGCACGGACATTTACCAGAAGGGAATATATGAGATATACGAGTTTCCAGAACAGGAAACTGGAATTTTAGGAGATAATACAGCAGCATATTCTCCATTACCATCATCTGCCACAGTCTAGAGGAGGACACAAAGGGAATTAAGTCTGCGTAATACAAACTCACATAATTATAACAGCATCAACCTGACTTTAGCCACTTGGTTTGGAAACAATTGCCCTCGAATATTGGTCTTTGACTGTAGAAAAGAAATACTCTTGGGAGAAGCTTTCATTTAGACAGGAAATTAGAGGCATAAATTAAAAAAGAAAAGTAAGTCACTCTGAAAGTAGCTACCCTTGGTGTAATACAGTGAACATCAGTGAGCTCTGCTCCATGACGAGGGATGCTGGGTGCTGCAACCAGTTAAATGAGCATCGTGTTGTAGCAGAATCATCTGTGTGGATGAGAAAAGGCAGTTTATTTACTTATGGAGAAGGCAACAATCTGGGAACTCAAGAGCCAGTGTAAGCTTTTGGCAGTGATTTTCCTTTGTACCTAAGCAAAATGATCAAAGTGGTCTAAACCCCCTGAAATTCACAGTGAAAAAAATAGGAGGCGAGGGAGGGATGGGGAGACAACTCTGCCCATGACAGACAGACGGTGCAGTGCCATGCTGAGTCCCCACTGAGGTCCCTGGGACACGTGGACATGCTTCTAGCTGTGACATTTATTTCCAGAGCAGCACTGCCTTAATCGATCCCGACACAAGGCACAGAAAGAACTGCCGGCTTGATCTTAAAATGCAAAAGCAAAAAGGCATTCCTGTAAAGACCTCTTTCCTCCCATACCTTGCAACCCTCAGACATGGATCAGGCAACAGATGGCCTTGCTTTGCACTCTGAGATGCATTTAGAGAGTCCAAAATCAAGAGATTTTACAGAAAAAATAGCCAGCCAACCTATGCCTGACCTCTACAACTGTGTGTGCTTGCGGCGTAAGCTTTCAGTCATAGAATGGTTAGTGTTGGAAGGGACCTTAAAGATCATCAAGTTCCAACCCCCCTGCCATGGGCAGGGGCACCTCTCACTAGAGCAGGTTGCTCAAAGCCCCATCCAACCGGGCCTTAAACACTTCCAGGGATGGGGCATGCACAACTTCCCTGGGCAACCTGTTCCAGTGCCTCACCACCCTCACAGTAAAGAACTTCTTCCTANCCCAAGTCCTTCTCCTCAGGGCTGCTCTCCAGCCATTCTCTGCCCAACCTGTATTTGTGCCTGGGATTGCCACATCCCAGGTGTAGGACTCTGCACTTGGCTTGGTTGAACTTCATGCCATTTGCATTAGCCCACCTCTCAAGCCTGTCCAGGTCCCTCTGGATGGCATCCCTTCCCTCCAGCGTGTCAACCGCGCCACCGAGCTTGGTGTCATCGGCAAATTTGCTGAGGGTGCACTCTATCCCACTGTCCATGTCTCCAACAAAGATGTTAAATAGTACTGGTCCCAGTACTGACCCTTGCGGGACACCACTCGTCACTGGCCGCCACGTGGACATTGACCCATTAACCACAACTCTTTGAGTGCGGCCATCCAGCCAGTTCCTTATCCACCGAGTGGTCCATTCATCAAACCCATGACTCTCCAATTTGGACACTAGGAGGTCATGTGGGACAGTGTCAAATGCTTTGCTTAAGTCCAGGTAGATGACGTAAGCACTTTTTCTAGTTGAAGGAGCAGGAGGATCATTTTTAGGACCAGAGGCAATTATTCTGGCCTGGAATTTCAAGATGATGTTGACTTTTACCACAAATACACAGAAAAGATTAGTTCCAGCATTTCACAATAGCAGGGTCCCAGGAAAACATTTCCCCAGTCAGACTAATGGGGCCTCAAGTTCAAAGTGGAGGAGATATTCCACTCTCTTAGAAGAAAGAAAAACAAGGAAAATCAAGGTATTGTCTGCCATTGTTATCTGCTGGAGACCCAGCTGAATTTCTGCAGATGGTAGATAGCTTTGCCAGCCTTCCCAACCCAGTGGCTTTTCTTCCTATTTGTTTTGTCTTTAGGGAAACACGCAGCATTCAGCAATTAGATGTTGATCCAACTCTACAACAAGGTCAAGGAAAGCTTTTATGTTATTGACAGGTTTTTTTCCCTAATATAACTAGCTTTAGAGAACGTGCTCCTGTGCCTCGTCTTGTGGCAACAGTGGAGGAAGAAGTCTGTGACTGCAAAGTTCACAGTTTAAAATGCAGCAAAGGCGTTTACTGGGAACTCAGAGAAATAAGGGATGCAGGTGAAATAGGGGCTTCCCAGGGAGCCCAGGCAGCAGAGATACACCTGGGGGAGATGCTCCTATTTCTTTGTGAATTCTTACTAACATCAATGGAGTTTTGCAGAAATCTCACAGCTTGGACCTATCCTCCCAGAGACCCAGCGCTGGCAGTGGTACTAGCTTGCAAATTAAGAGTGTTTTAATTATGCCTTTCTCCTGCACGATATCTTATGTTGTGCAGTTCAACCGGTTGAGTTGTTTCTTATTCTGTGTTGTTGCTTTCTTTTGCATCACCTAACTTTCTGCATATCACTCTTTCTTCTTTCCTTTGCACAGTGGCCTCAAAACGTTTTGGCATAAATGGCACAATAATAATAAAAGACCCTCTATCTCCTTGGTGTCAGGGAGGATGCAAGAATTAAACATACGTCCAGCATACTGAAATACAAATTGATTTGAAGCTAGCTGAAACCCAATAAGTAATAAGGATTTGTTGGCTTTCCTTCCTCTCTGTATGACAGCAGTAGGAGATAGTATCAAAATGCACACACCGAAACACTCTGTTGAAAATAACATTCAGAGCAAAAGTCACTGGTGGTGGTTAAAAGTACATCCAGGATCCTGCAGACTGAGGTCTGCGCTGGGGACCTCTGCCAGAGCAGTTACCTGGATGTCAGTGAGAAGCATTCTGGTGGAAGATGATGCAAACTGGTCTGTGGCTATCAGAAACTCATTGTGAATGCGGAAGAGGAGGATGAGCTCATGTCTGTCTCCAGCAGGCATAGCTGTGATCCAGATGCCAAGTAGAGCCATGGGGCACGCGTCAGAGGATTCAGATGCTGTCATTGGCAGGGTGCACCAGAGTCCAGATCCGAGGCCAGGAATCAAATTCTGCTATTCTGCTGGGGAAGACTGAGGGAAGGGAGAGCAAGACTTTTGTGGAGCTTGTATTGTCAGTAGGCTTGCATCAGACTTGGGAGCTTTTGTATGCTGTGGTGAGTTTTGCAATCTGATTTTGCTGGTAGCAACTCACTTTGGTAGGTCAAGAGTAGATTCTTCCAAAGGCCCTGTGCTGATGTTGAGTATCACCAAGTCCAGGGCTGGTGAAGTCCACATCTGGATCTGGTTTTATTACCTACAGAAGAAGAAGCTTCTCTTTATCACACAATGAGACACCCGCTGCAGCAGCAGGGCTTGAAGCAGAGGGAGAAGCAGAAGCTGAGATCTGAAGCCAGTAAAGGTTCAGAGTGCAAAGCTGTGGTATTGCAGGAGATGACAGAAGAGAGGCAGCAAAGCCCTCTTGTTCAGTACTTCAGGCCATGTGGCAAGACAGGCTGGTTTCTGTATGTTCCACTTTAGCTCTGACAGCAGCTCTGCAGAGCTTAGTTTGAAACCTCAGCAGAAATTCAGTGAGAGCCATTGCCTTGTGAAAGTATCACAGAGTTAATGTTCCCAGTGAGGCAACAGCTCCCCTAAATTCCTGGAGGCTTCATGGAAGAGCTGTTTAGCTCCACAGTGAAGACCTTGCCTGTATGTAAGGAACAGATCCAGATCAAGACCCTCCCTGCTTTGTCCTTGAGTGAAGCAAGGATTTGCTCTGTATGAAACACCTGGGCCAAAGAGGTGTTTCCCAGCTCCTTAGTGATGCAGTGACTCCATCAGGAGACTAGACCTGGATGTGCACCTTCCGTCCCACCTCCTCTCCTTCCCCATGCTGACCCCATGCCAACCTCATGCTCTAGGTCCCATGGTAGAAGCCTTTAGTGCGGTGGCTTGGAGCTCTGCTGCTGTGCAGCTTGGACCTGATCTGGATGAGAGGGGAGCAGGGCTGCAGTTTGCACCATCAACTGCACCTACACACAATTCAATATAAAACCCCAAAGGTCTGGTGAAAAGAATCACTCCCTTCTCCTTCTCCACACACTTTCTTTCCTCACTTTGCCTCTACTACACCTGCCTAAACACAAAGACCCATTAAAGGCTTCTTGAAATCACAGGGAAGAGTCTCCATGACCCACGAGTGCTGAATGGGGCCACGTTTGCTCTGCACAGCTCCTGGGCAACAAGTCATTGGGAGTCGCATTTATGAAAGCAGGGCCTTCTCCCAGCTCATGGAGAGAACTCTCTCAGTTCTCATGGAAAGCAAAGGTGACAGCAGAAGTTGTGCAGGAAAAAGGCCTTGGATAAAGCCATGTTAGTCTTGGTTTTACAACTGTTTTGTGTTTTCTGTTCACTCCTCTTTCTGCAAACCAAGGTTTATAAAAGCCTGATGAGGCCAAGAGGAGTCTCTCCATTATCTTGGGAATGAAGAATGATTATCTTGCTTCTGACCTTGAATCATCTCGTTGCCTGTAAGACTAAGCTATGTGGCCAGCAAAATGTTTGACTCCTCCCAGTTCAGCTATTGCTCATCATCGTTGTGCCAGCCTGCACGTAGGGTATCATCTTTGATTATTGTTTGGTCCTCTTGATCCCTGCAGCCTGGGCTTTGTGCAGTACAGAGCAGTGCTGCATCCCAGCATGCTCTCTCACTGCTGCCAAGCCATTTGCGGCAGTTCTACTGCATCTTCTGTATTTTCTCCTTATAGAACACCCTCCCAGGAAGGTTTATATAGGGCATTGGCAATCAAGCTGCAGGCTGCAGAGTGACACAGCCTCTGGGTCCTGTGGTTGGAAGGTGGGATGGAAGGGAAGAGCGCCATGTCCACCTGGGCAATAGCTAAAACCACCACCATTTGAAAAAGGGGTTTCACTCTCAGTTCAGTGACCAAACCCTTCAGTGTGCTGACCATAACTGCATTAAACCCCCTTCTGGAAGTTCTGATCTGTATGCTGTGGTCTCTGTCCCCTGGTTAGAGCCTTCTGCCTTATTTTTGTTCCATCCCACCAGTGGTGCTTCATCATGCTGGTCTGAGGTGTGCCTTTTCATAAACAAACTCGTGCATGCAAATTAGCATTCAGGAACTGAAATTGCCAATTCCTTCCTCATTTTTTTTACAAAAATAGCCTGTTTATTTTTGAAATCTTAAGAGATATTTGATTCAGATGACTTGTCTGGCATGGTCATACTCTCCTGAGTGCAGCTATATTAGAAATAACCTTAGCATTTTTCTAACATGCAGAGACTTGGTTCACTGGAATCTTGGAAAAAAACAAAAAACATCTCTGTGCTAACATACCTTTGGGGCATAATACAATATAGACTAGTATTGATGAGAATATGCTGCTCTGATGAAGGTCAGAAGAAAGATTTTACGCCAGCAGTGTTGATCTACTCAGGAAGATGAGAAGGATGGGGGGGGGGCAGAGGGGGGAGCTAATGCATCTTTCCAGCATCCTTGTGCCTCTTCAGTTCGGCTGTGATAAACTGGCAGCTCGTCTTGAGCTGGCAGCTGCCTGTCCTGCCTGTCCTGCCACTGAGTCACTCTGCAGAGAGGGCTGCCCTCCTTCCCCACGGACCCACCTGCCTGGGAGCAGGGCAAGTCTGCTCTGCAGGAAAGGTGTGATTCTGAGCTGGTCAGAAGTTGTCTGACAAGTCATTGTTTTTTCTTCTAGAAAATGCTAGTGATCAAATAGAATTTCACCGAGACACACTGGCTGAAGGAATTTTCTTTCGGATTGTCCCCAGGGCTCCTCAAGGGCACAGCCTTGTACTGCCTCTAAAGTCTTCTGTTTTTACCTTTCCTGAATGGAATGCTATGTTTCTCTAGATGACTTTCCATTTTAGCTCTTAACACTTTAAATTCATACGAAACAAATAATAAAATAAAATCAGAAAATTTTCACTGTGTCAAAATCCAACATTTTGAGTAACAGACACATTTCTTTCAAGTTTGCAGGATGTGTCAAAATTACTTGCTTTGTTACATTGTCTAAAATGGAAAAAAGTCCAAATAATGAAATTTGAAAAGCAGATAATAAGAGTCTCTATGTACTTGAAAAGGAGTAGGTCAATTTTAAACAGTATTTTTTTCCTCTTTGCTTTAATTATCAGTGAAAATACCCTTATAGGATCAGGACTTGGTTAAAAGAGATAAAACCTGCTATCATCGCCTATATCATCTTTTCAGCTTCCATTCTTGACTTCGTCTGAAAAGAAGATCAGCTTCATGCTCTTCATTCCGGTATTCTCAACTTTGTCACTGGGAATACAGCACTTTTGGGGACAGCTATAAGTCAGCCTTCAAACCTGGAACTTCGTACGCACTTTTTTTTTGGTATGGATTTCTCTTCTATAGCAAGAATATGAGTGAAAATTGACAGTAAATCAGAAATATTGTTTATTCATAGTAGCAGGCTGAAATGATGAGCTTCAGCCATGTTAGAGGGGCCACAGCTGGGCTTTTGATTTACCAAGTAGTAGCAAAGGACTAAGTTTGGATTGCGTAGATTTTACCCTCTATTCGTGGCAGTAGGGTTTTGTACCCTCTAAACGACAATGGAAACGCTGTTTTTATTAGGCTGTAGATTTCCCTTCCAAAACAGTTGAGCGTGGCCAAAGCAAAAATCCCAAGCATTTGGGCTGTTGCTCGGCTGAGCCTCCTCGCCTTGGCACTCGCTTGGAGCCTGTTGCAGCTCCTGAGGAGGATGGAACGACTCCCACTGGGAGCTGGATCAAGTTTTGAGCTGCTCCTTGCTGCTTGTTTATTTGTCCTATTCTCCGGGCTTGGCAGGTGGCAGTTTTGCTCAGTGATTCATTCTCTAGCACATGCATTTATCTGGGCTGACATTTTAATCATGCAAATAAGGATCTCCTTAATGAAGAAAAAAATTAATTTCACAACTGTTGCTACAAACACAGTGACAGTCCTGCTAATGTCATTACATTTATAATACAATCAGTGACTTTTCCATAATTACTATAAACTGGTGCACTTAACAGCGGAGTAAAGGTTACACAAAGAGCTGTATGACTCCTCTTGTTCGCTTACTTTTTTATCAAGAGTGTTTGGCACTCTTCATGTGTCCTTTTGAAATCCTTTGGTCATCACTGCTTCATTGCTTGTACCGCAGATGGCTTTGCCTTTGTCAGAGGAACAGACAAAATAAATGGCAAGGAGACAACTCCTCTCTGACCTTTTGTGGCTTCTTGTCTTTCACGTCGCAGTCTGCAGAGTAAACACAGTGACTCATTCTCTCTCAGTAAATAGCTGTCTTCTCAAGGTTTTGTTATTTGCAGGATTTTTCCGTTAAAAAATCTGCGCCCAAAGAGCAGCGGGATGTGAGTTATGAGCAGCCACCAGGCTGGTTTCTGCCTACAGACTGTTACAGATTTGGTAGGCAACAAGGATTTAAAATACCTGGGCAGGATCATTCCCTTGTAGTACATGTTCTTCCACAATGTGCTTCATTTTTCAGTTCTGCTGCAATACAGTTTATCAGCAACAAGCTTAAAAAAATAGTCATATAGCCAAAACAGTCAGAAGAAAGGGCTTTCTAAGGGGGAAGGGTGCTAAAACACTCTGAAATTAGCTGAAAACAAGTGACTTGTAAATCAGGTGCAGGATGCATCATGCAGTAGCAGCCTGGGATGAGGAATAGCTGTTTCATACCCAGTGTCTTCTTTTTCCTCTTTTTCTTTGAGATGCTTTGAGTGAGGTGCCCAAGGCCCAGGTGAAGATGACCTTAATCCCCCAGACTGAAGAGGGGCTGGAAACAACGCACTGGTCTCAAAGTGATATAAATTACCCTCAGGTTGTTGAACCATATGAATCATCTCTGCAGAAGAGTGGTTTAGGGTTTTTAACCTTGCTATCAAGGGAGGGTTTAAAGATGTACAAAAACATCTCTCAAAATAGAACTCTTGCTCTTGAACTCGGGGCGCTTGCCACAGGCACTTGAGGTTGTTCCTTCAAAACATTTCATGTGCCAATATTGTCAGCCTCAGTCTTTCATTTTTACCCAAATGGGACAAGTTTCCCTGGTGGCAGAAATGCAGGAAAAGCAAAGCTCGACTGCTGAGGGCAAAGCTCTCGGGAATTGCAGGTTTTCTGCCAGACCTTGGGGATTTCTCAGGAGTCAAAGAGGAGGAGAACAGTAAATGAAGGGAGAAAAAGCACAAAAGCAAGAAAAGGACATGGGAATGTTGACAGGGGATGTTAAGCTTGTCAATGGGCAATGTAGAAGTTCTTCCCAGGTCACTTTGGTCCATGGTTGCCACCATACTTACTCTGATTAAGAACATGATATACTTAACTGACCTATCTAAGCTGGAAATGTCCTGGTGTAAATGGAATATTGGAGCTGCATTGAACATATAAAACCTGTGTCTGCATCAGCAGCAGTAACTGTGCGTGGTACGGGCTCCTTAAAAGCTCAGTGGAATTAAAAAAATCAGTGGTTGCCCATGCTGGGCATGCCCCAAGTGCTTTTTCTTTGCAAAGCATCTCTGTCTCTGGGGACCAGAATGAGAATCCATGTGCTGCACTGACCCACCAGAAACTGGGACCACACTGATGGGGGGAGCGGGAGAAGGATCTGGAGCTGAAGGGTTGCTGGGTCATGGGGAAGTCAGTGTGTGCTGACAAATACCATTAGAAAGTGAGACTGAGATCTGGGGAGCGATGTTGGGCACTGGGAGCAGATGTTGGGATCACCAGCCAGGTGAGGGGCTGGCAGGGAGAAAGAAGGAGCAAGGAGAGGCTGGAACAGGGGAAACACATCGTGGCTGTACCCATGCCATGTAGCATGACACTTTCTCTCCCTCAGGTGCCTGCCAGATTCATGGCCTGTCGTTCCTGAGCTGCCAGCAGCTAGTTCTGCAGTCTGACCCGTTCAGGTCAGTCCTTCCACATGTTTCCACATGTCGATAATCTTACTTTTAGCAGACGCTCGTTTTGCGAAAGGGAAATCTGAAAGACTTTTGTGATACAGCACAGACACTCGTTTTCGCTGCCTCCTTCCCCTTAGAAGATGTGTGAGCCTGCAGCTCAAAAGCACTTCTTCAGCGATGCCTTTCTGTAATAGAAATGTTTAGAGTTACGGGCCAGGGGATCTGTTCACACATATCCAAGTGATGCCTGTGCCTGGGCTGTGATTGTGACTGCTCAGGATGTTTCCTTTGCCATGCTCACCCCAGGGAGCCTCATGCCTCACCGGGAGATCACATCTCCCCTGTGTGACAAGACAGTTTGTTGCCTTTGCTTCCACTTCTGAGAGCCTGGAACACGCAATTGCAGTGAAGGACCCTTTGAAGTATTACTGCACCCTTCTGGATCTTCGTTCAGGGGTGAGTATTGTATGTATTTCTACTGGATAATAACCATTCGTTGTGATACGTCTCTTCATCTGACACTGGAGCTAGAGCTGTAAAACAGTGACTCAGCACGAGGATTTGTAACGTGTTTTTGCTCTTCCCCAGCCAGCCCTCACAGCCCCTGTGGCTTCTTGTCTCATAGTGCCAACCTCTGTTGTTAAAGTGTCGTGGATCTCACCTTTGGAGACCGAAATGAAAAAATGAGAATGACTGCCATGGCTTGCACAACAATTTTTATTTGCCTGTGGTTTTCCAGCCCTTTGGGGTTACACTTTCAAAGATTGTTGCCAGCAGGGACAAAGTCTTGGAGCCCATTTTTGCAGTGGTAGCTGACATTTGTCCATAACTACATGACCCCAGGAGCTGGAACAAGTAGCAGTGAAATCCCATTATGAGAAACTGGCAACTGCCTCTTTACCAGTTGGACACGGGAATAACATACATACTGGTTCTCCCAGTTAAACTTTCCTTCTTTCCCTTGTGCTCCTGCACCACAGCCTGGTCTGCAGGTTGTCCTTGCCTGCTGTGTGTGATGTGGCATCAGTGCTTAACACTTACAGAATACCAAGTTCTGGCGAAGAATTAATTCTCTGCAGTACGAGGTGTTGGACACCACTTGCTGCTGGCGCGCCAAGGCTGGCTGGTGTGTGCCCTGGCAGACTGCTGCCACCTGTGTCTGCGTCCCCTCCTCTTGGCCATGGACCCTCCCCAGACCCTTTGGGCTTCTCCAGAAATGTCGAAGATTTCTCCCCTGCAGCTGCAGAACGGGACATTTTCTCTGCTGACATCAACTGATTCTCTTTTGCCTATCAATTTCTGGGATAGGAGAGGGGTCCTGGTACCGAGGGTCTCATCTTTTCTCAGCACACATTTGTGTTTTATGAGGAATGAAGCATTTTTGTGCACCTCATACCTGGTGCAGGTGAGAAGAAGTGTGAATGCTGCTGAATGGCCCCAGAGTGATGTGAAGCTGTGGGGGTCCCTGCTGGCCTCTGCTGCTCCTGCTGGGATGTGACGGCTTGTTTCCTACTATGTGAGTTGTTTGGAATTTATTGCCATGTTGTCAACTGATTTTTGGAAACCTTTGAGGTTGGCATGTAGAAAACATAACTGCCTAGTGTATAGCCCAGTCAGCAGGATCAGCATCTCAGTGAAAGCCAGGGAGCCTGTGTGCAAATGGTGTCCTGTGCTTGCAGTCCCCATGGCCAGTCTTGGGGGGACACTGGGAAGGGAAAAGTTTTAGATTTCCACTGCAATCTCTGTCATTGACCCAGGCACAACTTCCAGGGATGTCAGTAGTGTGTAGTGCTGTGTAGGGCTGTATAGTGCTGAAAACAGGATGGGTTTGGCACAGTGAGCTTCTATGAGACTTGAATTAAAATCCTATGAGAACATATTTTTGACTAGTGGATCCTGTTCTTGTGATAATAATTTTTGCAGATGTCTAATCGTTTTCCAAGTATATAAGAATTTTCCAGTCTGGCAGTAGAAACGTGACTGATACCTGGCATGCAGAGTTCTTCCTGCCTTTACACTGGGAAGAAAACTGTGGATTTCAGAAGAAAAATGTTTCTGAGGCATTACTTGCAGTGGTCTGACTAAAAGTAAATACACTTCCACGGGCCATATTAAAAAGGTATAGAAAAAATGTTATGGCCAAAACCTGAGCTGCTGGTCACTAGTTCAAGAAGCCCAAACCTTGCGACCCCTTGTATGGACTCCTCTCAGATGGCAGGGTGCCAGCAATACATGCCACAGGCAGAGTTATATGATGTGTCTCACAGAGCCAGTGACGGCAAATTTGGCCTCGGAAAGCAAAATCAGCGTGTGAGCAGTCATGCTAATGCCTGCTGCCGTCTCCTCTCCCCCTTCCCTCCCTCTGCTCCCTCCTCCTGGAAGGACATGAAAACTGTTAGTTGGGGCGTCACCTGCTGAGGAGAAAAGTGACATTTCTGAGACACATCACACGGGGGAAGCCGAGATGTTTTGATCCGTCTTAGGCAAGGCTGATGGCAATTTAAAGAAGATGTTTTTGTACGTGCCGAGATGTCATAGCGCCTGGCTGATGGACAGCAAAAAATGCTGGTGGAAAAGCAGCACTGAATAAGAGTTTTCCTGCAGGAGTGGCTGTGGAGGCAGGATCTGATCTTTAATTAACCCAGACATCAGAATGGAAACCACAAATATTTACTTGCAAGAGTTGTTTGCTTTTTTTTAACTAACACACGGGATCTTCAGTCCATTGCCCTGGAGATTTCAATCCAGATATTTATTGTTAAATAAGTATTTTAAATTTTTGATATTAAAAATTTATGTAATTCAATGTTGTAGTGCACACAGTCAAAATATATTAAAAATAATATATATTTTCTAGCTAGAGAAAATCCTGTGCTGTGTTAAGCCAAAAGAGAGGGTACAGCTAAACCAGTACTGCTGCCTGAATCAGCGGCTGATTAAACCTTTCATTCCTGTCTTCACTTCCTGGTCTTTCTTTCCTGCTCCAGTTTTCCTCTGCAGGGTGGGAATCCAGCAAGCTCTGTATGGTCTTCAAAATTCAGAATGGGCTTTCAAGCAGGACAGGGGTCCCGTATCTCGGGTGTGAGGTGCTGCCGTGCGTGCTGCCCTCTGCATCTTTCACGGCTCATTTTATTTAATTCAGAAATAGTTATGTGAGACTGCAGTAGCGAAGAGCCAACACTAGATAGCATTTTATGTTTGTTTTGAGGAAGAAAAGCCTTTTGTTCTTGTGTTTAGGTAGATTCTGAAAAAATGCTTTAGATGTGATTAATTGTGAATATTTTCTGGTGATCTCTGCAATGTCTCCTATAAATTCAAAACAACAGGCAACAAAACTATTTTTTTTTCTATTGTTTTCTTGACGTCATTGTACCAGTATAGAATTTATCTGCATTTCTGAAGTGCCTAATGCTATTTCGCCTCCTGGTGCTGAGGTTAAGAGGCTTATATTTGATCTTTGTGTAGGCCATGCTCCTGATCCTATTACCATCAATGTGAAATCTCCACCAGCTTGTCACATGCTCATAAGTAACTGTAAACAGTTACAGGAGAAGCAAAGGTGAATTTCTGGTGATCTATGGAACAACAAAATAGCTGTGGATGGGATTTGGCTTACAGGTTGAAGCACACACACCTTGGTGTCTGTATGTGGGTATGTCCATGAGGAAAATGCTGAGTTGCCATTAGAGATGATGGGGCCCCCAGGCTCGATTTGGTGTCCACATGCAGACATCTGCTGCCATCCAACATATCCTAAGATGTCCGAGACATTCACATACAACCTTTGTGGGAGCCTTGAGCTTCTGGAGTGTCAGCTGGACTCCAGACTACAGCATTTCAGGGTACACCAGATTCCTGCATTTGGGCAACAGAATCAAGCCTCTGGCTCCCCTGACTGTAGTGGGAATTAGACACCTTGCTCACATCAACACCTACAACGAAGACTATGGCTCAAGTTTTTTAATGTTCTAGCTGAATCCCATCCTTTGGGCAGGATTCAGATACTTTAACCTGCACCTAAACCTTCAGTGCCATTTGAGAGGTGCTAAGGTATCTGCCTGGCCTCCAGATGCTGACCCAGAAAGCTGCAGGTGGACTATAGGGTCCCATGAAAAAAGTTCCAGGAAAACATCTTGGGATACCCTAGGGTCTCTCGAAGGGGTCTACAGCCCTGCATTTTGGCAGCTGACTATGGTTCTGCACATTTGAGCAGATGCCTTCAGGCTGTGCTGGAGCTGTTTATGGCCAGGGAGTTGATCCACTCAACCACAGCACTGGATTTGGGCAGTCCCTTGGTTGCAGTGCCCACCTCAGCACCAGCAGGAGAAGGATATGACCCTATTTGCCCATATCCCACAGAACTCCCACTGTAGAGTGCTTGGTGTAAGTCAGAGTCGGAATAGGCAGGGAACAGATCCTGAAGGATCCCAGAAGCTGCTGCTAACGTGGTTTCCCACCTTCAGATGGAGGTGGTGGAGCCCAGCCGTGGCAGGCAGTCTGCTGCGGTTTCCCAGGGCTCTCGTGCGATTGCAACATCCAGAAACTGCGCTGCAAAACTCCTCTTAAAATATGCTGATCACACAGGAACTTGAGGCAGTTGTGCCGCGGTGTCTTATAATAATTACTTGGCATCACTTTAGCATATGAAATTGGTTTTGATGAGAGCTCTGATTACTCTTTTCTACGCAGGTCTTGTTGTGAAGCCTCACAGGAGTCAAGAGCTTTGAGGTTTTGCTTCCTTTAAAACACAGAGTTTCAAATTCCTTTGGTGAGGGCTTGTGGCAAGGCACATTTCTCACTGTCATTGCCACCCTGAGATCTCACTTTTTAGCGTTAATGTTAGTGCTGATATACAGCATGTCTCTTAGGTGTTCAGGGTGCTTTGGCACTGCTCAGAAGCCATCACTCTACCTCGTGCTTACACCCTTCCCAGAGGGGAGCAAGTGGGCTGGAAACTGGAGTAACTTGAGGATCAGCTGCATGAGGAACAACTCACTCCCCACTGGCCTGTTGGGGGGTTATCAGCCCACCTGGAGCTAAATCTTCCTGTCTCTGAGTCCTGGTCCTTCTTGCCATGCCAGAAAAGCCCAGTGCAGCTGGGCTGTATGCTGCTGTGTGCAGCAACAGCTGGTTGGAAAGCTTGGTGTCAGCTCTGGGGGATGCTGCCATTTCAACCTTCAGTTCATCACAGCAAAAATCAGGATAATGGCAATTTAGGTGGAAAAGAAAAGGTAAGCGACAACAACAATAACAACAACAACAACAAAATGCAGTTTAAAAACCCCAAGCTCAGTTGGAAAGTATTCACAGGTTTCTTTTTGCTGTTCCTGGGATCTGAGTATCTTGATGCTTATCCCCACTCAGTGGCAATACTTGCAGCCTGAGTCGTAGAGCCAGTGCCGGGACTGGAAATCCTGGTTTCTGATACAGCATTTGTCTCCCTTGGCCCTGAGCTGTTCTTAAAGGATTGATCTGGGAGTGCACAGATGTGCCTATAGAGCTCTTAACTTCCAGCTTCTCCTTCAAGCTCTGCTCTCCAAGGACGTTAAAAGCATGATGGAAACCTGAAAGATTCCTTGCAACTGCATGTTTGGATTAATTGATTGCAACTGGTCATTGCTGTCAGGCGTTCTTTAAAGGCAGAGAAAACAAGATGAGTTTTGAACAACTTATTGAATTCTGATCCATTCCCTGAATTTGCTGGAGAAAATGCTGCCTGTGGTTATGTACGGGTGTTTGCACAGCAAAGGTGTGACTGCTGTTCTCTGCCCTGTGAGCCCCCGCATGCAGCATCCTGTAGAATACAGGTTCCTACTTTGGACAAAGAATATGCCCTTCCTTCCAAACAGAATACCACAGAGTTTGACCCCATGGCTGAAAGCAACCTGCAGTCAGAATTGATTCCTCGCTGCTAAGTTAAGATAAGGTACTTTTAAACCAAGAATCAGATAGCCTTGAGCAGAGGGTTGCAGTGATCTAACAAGATCTATTAACAGCTGTGTCTGCAGAGGCTTTGCCTGTAGCTCTCCTCTCCCAGCAAGGAAATGCTCACACATGTCATCTGGTCTATGCTGATAAAATCTAAGTATGATAACAGGAGCAGGACACAAGGAAGGATTCCGGACACCGAATTCTTCTGGATTCTTAAATGTGCTTTTAATGGTGGCAGCCAAAGCCACAGACCGACGCGTGCTAAATTTATTACCCTGAAGGCAGAATCCATTCAGATTTGTGATTAGAATGTCAGGCTGTCTGTGTTAGTAATTTTCCGTGCTGCTGTTTTTATGTGAGGTATGTATGAAGTTGTCGCATTTGGCTGAGGAAATCGCTCTCCTGCTATTTGTGTGAGCTGCAATTTGCATGATACACTGCAAAATGCAATGCTGGCTCCTCTCTGGTGATGTTACAGCCCGCTAGGTGTGTTCATACAGAGGTGGCTTCCCCTCTCTGTCACCACGGGAGAGGAGATGAAGCTGTTTGTCTGCTCAGGGTGGGAAGGAAAGCAGCTTTGACGGTGCAGGTTTTCATGCCGGCAGGGCAGGGGTGAGCTGTGTTGTGCACCACCGGAGCAACAAAAGTGGGCTTTCAGGAGTGGGGACTGGTGGCTTAGTGTCTTCCTCCTCTTCTTCCATGCCTTCATGTCACCCCCGGACCTGTGCCTGGGCACTGAACCTTTCAAAATCCCCTGTAATTGTTCTCAGATAATAAATAAGCTCAGGCGTTTTACGGCTGTGAGCATTAAACTGTGAGAAACGCAAAGGTAGCTGCCTGTGTCCGGCTATCATTGCTTTGCTGCAGTTCTATGCAGGAGTGCAAAATGAGCTCCAAAAAGCCAATTTCAGCTGTTACACAGTCAGGTGGCTGTGCTGCACCAGCCGCATTTTAAGGCACCGCTTCTTGAAGTGTTGCTTTAAATTTAAAACCCATGGACATCTAAACCCTAGAGGCATTTACAGCCCCTTTTAAAGGTGCTTTGGTTTTCGTGAGGCTTATGGTATTCTAAAAAAGCTCTGAGTTTTCTTCTTCATTTCATGTTTAAGAAAATGAAGAAAAAAGGACATAGTGCCAGGGGATAGCCACTGAGGCCAAACTGGAGCACCTCAAGCCCTGTGAGAGCCACAGGAACGGGATTCCTGAGACTCGGAGAAGCCTGTGGGGCATTCCCCAAGCCAGCAATCCTATGGTAACTGTGTTTAGCTTTTAAACATTGTGCGTAACAAAAAAAATTGTGCAAGACAGCTTTTTGCATAACAATATACCCTTTTCCCCCAATAAAGTTCCCAAATCTGAAATGTCAAGTAAATTTTCCATCTTGTAAGACATTTTATGTCCTTCTCAAGTAGTAGATGAATGCTTTATCGGAGGTGGAAAAAAAACCAGCATTTTTCTTGGTCAGATGAAAACCTGTGGCCAAAAAGCTATACATAAGGAGAAAGTGCAAATGGAAAGTTCCTTAGGCTAACTTAACATACTGTGTTTTTCCAAGATTCATTTGCAATAATTAATCTTTACAGGCTGCTGACTTACCTGTTCCTTTTGCCTCCTCCAAGTGCTTTCCGCACAAGCGCAAGTTTAATGGGTTCAAACTAAAAGAAGTTTCCTCAGTGGCTTAAGATAAGCAAAAGCCAGAGCTGTTCCAAAAGCTTAAAGAAGGTGGGAGCCTGGTGTTGAACTGTAGGGGGTAATGTTGCTACATACACTCTGCCTGCCAGCTGCAAAAAGTAGATAAAGCCATTGACTGTATTGTTATGTGACAAACTAGATCTCTGCAGAAAGAATAAAAACCTGTTATTATTCTTAGCAGCCTCCTCCCTCTGTCCTCACCATTGCTCATCTGCAAGGGCGCCTTAGCTCTTCATTTCTTCTGATAGCACTTTGTTGTATTCTGCTTGATGGTCTTTACCCAGAAGTGGCCACCAGCCAGAGACACCTGGGCAAGAAGTAGGGGAGGGCAATCTGTAGGTTCGATGGACTAATAAGATGGTAATCACCACCCACTGCCATGATTTATTGGTTTGTTTTTTCTTTTGTTTTTTCTTTTTTTTTTTTCTTTTTTTTTAATCTGAAAGGAGGTACAACTATATTAAAAAGAAGGGAGGAGTTTAATTGGAGACATTAGCAAAGAGACGTCGGGGAAGTAAACAGCTCTCCTTCCTTGTGGGCAGGTAGGTTAAGCCCTGCCTGATTGCACAGCTGCCATAAAAGCATAGGACATGCTGGAAGGGTCTTCCTAATTTGGCTGCTCATCACATAGTCCCTCTCAAGGATTAGTCCTGGTCTTGCTTAAAACCAGGCACTGTTGGGGGAAATGGTGAAGGAGAGAGGGAAATAAAAAGAATGAAAGAAGGCAAAAAAAATGGAGCAGGGAACACTTGAAAGGAAATGTAAGCATCTCCTCACTGATACTGGCCATTGTGAATTTGACACCACTGAATAAAGGTAAAACAGGGTTAACACAAAGGAAAGAAAAAGATAACAAATACATCTCTGAAGCCTTGCTGGTGTCCATTGAGCCCCACATGTGTCATAGAATCATAGAATCATCTAGGTTGGAAGGGACCTTTCAGATCATCTAGTCTAACCATCAACCTAACACTGACAAAAAACATCACCAAACCATAAGTCTAAGGACTATGTCTACCTGTCTTTTAAATACTGCCAGGGATGCCATTTTTATCAGCCACACAGGTCTGTACCAGCAAACATTCTCATCTGTGACTGGCAGCTCACAGTGTAACACAGCACGTGCTCTACATGCAAGCAGCAAAGATGCTTTTTTCCCCTCGAAGACATCTGAGCTCGGCTCCTCAGTGCATCCTTTGCTGTTGTGTGCCCTTTAGAGCCTCTTGCAATGGCCCCCCCAGTACAGCTGCTCTGTCTGGTGAGCCTGTGCCTTGGTGGGAGAGTTTAACGGGATAAAAAAGTGGTTGACCATAGAGTCAACACCTCTCCTCTGTGCCTTTGAGCATCCCAGAGGGAGTTGTCTGACACACCTGACAGCCTCCATCGCAAGCTGAGGCCATTGCTTGACATTGCCAAGGACAGTCACCTCTCCATATCACCGTGTCACTGTGTGCACGGGGTGTTGAGGAGAGTTACGGTTTGTACTCTGACAAGGGCTACTGTGGTCCATAATTGAGTTCTGCTCTGCACTAATCCGAGTGCCGTCAGGGCTTGTGAGATCAGCCATGGACGGTGTTCTCCTCCATACAGCCAGCGTTGAGTGCACTCCCAGTGTTGCCCTGGTCCCACATGGAGACTGTGTAGTGTGACCATACCTTTTTCTTATGTCAATACAAATATATTCATGCTATGAAATAAAGCTGTACTGCTTTTGCATCCTTGCTGGGCTGTTTATTTACAGTGCTGTAAGTGACGAATTGCTTTACTGGGGTTATAGTGGGGTGATGCCAGGCAGAAAACAACAAGGATTACTAATTCCGGATATAAATGCAGGAGATGGGCAGAATTAATAGAGTACTACATCCTACAATGAACAGGGGAGAGGTGGGAAAAGCTACCACTAGCAACAGGCTTATTGTGCATTTGAATTCTGGACAGAGCCTGTACTAATCTCCCCAGATATGAAACAAATCATGATCTATTTTCAAGAAGCATCTTTCATTAAAAGTGCTTGCATGGAAAAGAAATCTATTAATCTCTGCAAGGTTTTCCACTTTGCTGTATGAGAGGGACCCCTGATTAACGAGGGGAAGGGTGGAAGGTAGCTAAAGGCTTTCTTGCTAGTTTTCCATTGGTTTGCAGGCTGGATGTTTTTCCTCATGATGTTGTGGAGGGGAGGAAAGCCCTGCTGGCTGCAGCCTCTCAGGTCCTGCTCCGATTGCTCTCCCCTGTGTCAAGCTTTGACTTGTCACATGAATAAATAGGTGTTAAATATCAGCGCTTTTGTTTAGGAGCAGCTTGTATTTTCTTGGCGTGGACATAGATGACTTCACCAAGGAGGCTGATATTTTATCCCGACACATTTCCTGTCCCTGCATGCACATCCCATCCCATCCATGCAAAAAACCTTATCTTCTCTCACTTTATCCATTGAAGAAGATCTAGGCAGCAATGAAGCCTCTCTAGCTACAAAAGGAGACTTTTCTATGAGAGTTCCTCTTCTCCAGCAGCCTTTCCAAAGGATCTGCAACGAATGAAAGGAACCTTGGCAGGAACTGGGGTTTTCACTGCTTTTTTTTTATGCAGCATCTGCCACATTGACGCTCTTAGATCTGATCACAGTGCAGCTAATGCAGGAAAAATAAAGCTGCTCCCAAGACAGACTGACTGACAGACTTGTCATGATGATAGCACACATATTTGAAATATTATGGCTTCGTTCTTGAAAACCATAGCTAGGGTAAGCTGTTTCCTTGAGTGCATGTGGATTTGACAGCTGCAAAGATATAGTGTAGGCATCTCCAAAAACATGCTATATTTTAGCTTTGTACGCCAACTAATAGGATTCGATATGGAAAAATGGCAGGAAGATAAGAGAATTGCTAGGTACGAGGGGAAGAGCATGGTGGGGGATTTCAGCTCAGTGGAACTAATCAAAACCATCAGCCGTGCCTCTCACTTGAAGGTATATCACCCATTTCTCATGCTGTGCACAGGTCCAGTGACCTGTCACTTTGTGCTGTTCACTGAAGTTTGTTTGGCAAGATCCAAAGTAACATTGCAAAACACAGCGCTGTTTTGTTGAGCTTGACGTGTTTAGTTTTCTCCCTGTGGAGAAGTTTTTGCTGAATCTTAATGGAGGGTGCAGGCAAAATCCTGCCTGAATTCCTGGTAAGCCTCTCCCAGAGCATCATTTGCTGCTGAGCCCCCTTGCATGGTTTCTGCAGCATTGCTTGCAGAAACCCACTGTTGGCATCACTCTGCAGTCAACAGCTGCAAAGCTCAGCTTCTTTATAAAAGGGTGCCAGAAGAGGCAGATTTGCTTTAGCAGATTCAGCTGTGGCTAGGAAGTCAGGAAGTCATTCCTCCATTGCTTTTGAGAGAGGAGGTACAGATGGGTCTTATCTTCAAAATAGTAAAAAGGTAGAAGAAACCGATTTCTGGACTGGAATCTACATGGTGGTATTGACTGCAGGAAATGGTGGGATTGCTTCTCACTCTTCAGAAAACCACCAAGGTATGAATCCTTCCTTGATTATTTCACCTTGGTGGGGAATCACCTTCTTCACTCAAAAATTGTGTTCTGTAGTTGATTGGTAATTGTCTGCCTGTAACCTTTAGTCCCTGGTTCTGGTTTCATCTTGGCTTTCTTCTAAGAATTTCCTTCCTTTAAAGGTGTCTATGGTCTGTGATCAAGCCAGCTTTTGATCTCCTTTTTGATAGAGTCAGGCAGACGGAGCTTCTTGTTTCTTGGACTAGTTAGGCATCTTTTTCACTCTTCAGATCTGTCTGTGGTTTCTTACTGAAACCTCTCCCATCATTAAACACCCATTCAAAAATGCTGTCAGTAAGAAATGCATTCAGCATTTTGGTTTCCCTATCTAATCTCAGCATGGGTATGTGTACACAGGTAATAATTACTTTTCTGATCTTGTAGTTTTCCATCCTTTTGTGGGTTTTTTCCCCACTTTGTTTAAGGAAATACAATGTTGAGGTATTTATTCATGGGAAGTTATAAATTTTTGTCAGAGTTGAAGTTTTACAGGATACAACCATCTATCCTTTAGATTTGCCCATGATAGCTGTGTTCAAACATTTATGCATTTAGTTTTGTTTTATTTATCTGTATTTCTGTAAAACAGGCTTTATGAAAATAGATAGAGCTTGTCAAGAAATCCTGACACCTCTGCACGCTATCGTGAGTCCTGCTGCTATTGTGTTCCTCCCTGATTTTGCTTGCAGCACCCACGTCTCTCCTGAAAATGAGATGATCATTTCAATAAGCTGAAAAATACTGGCAACAATCAAGATGATTTCATAGAAAACAGCTTTTTCTTAAATTACTTTGATAGTGTTCTTCGGTGAGCTAACGAGTTTTACTGATAGAAGTCAATGGAATGCACCGCAGTTACACTTTTTTAAGTGTTCGTATTACATGGTATGATCTAACTTTGTTAAAACTTTGCATAAAAAATGGTACAGCACATTGAATGGGCTAAAAATTATCTGGCTAATCTCAAAAACTAAGATAATAATTTGAGTTAGTAATTATCAGCTGATTTTTTTCTTCTGGCTTTATACCTCTGCCTGAGATGTATCTTTGTATTTAGCGTCATAGAGCTATCGTAAATTGAGGAGAAAAATATAAGCGCTGGTGAAAAATATCCATATGACACAGTGGTTGTTGACATGATGAGAGGACAGACATGCAATTTATATATCATGACCTTAATCATTCTGACTGGGAAAAGGAAGCAGCACTTGTGCAACACCCTGGTGCTTGGTGAGCAGAGCAAAATACGGAACAGCCTAGTTTATTTCCTACCTGAGCCCTTTGATCAAGTGCTCCAAACATTTACATTATGTGGGATGTTGCCTCACTCTAGCCTGTCGTGTTTTATGAGAAGGGACAACCTGGTCGGCTCTTGAAGACCAAACAACACTCTTCAGGATGATACTCAGGGCTGCGGACCATGGGTTGAGTCCACTGGGCCTTGCGTTCGGTGCTGGAAGCCAGGGAAGGGGACTGTCCTCTGCATGGACAGGTTTAAGTAGTTTAAGTGCATATAGTGCTTCTGATGACCTTTAAGTTGCTGAAATGAAGATCACTGGCTTGATGCAGTGAGTACTTTGGCACTTCTGGAATGACTAATGACTTCAGAAGGTGTTAGTTTTGCTAAACCTCATGATTTTGGGCTGTCGCTCTTCCTGTCTCATGCAGACAGATCAACAAGCTGTTCGCTCACTGCTGGTCAACTGATGCCTTCCACATTCAGACCCAAGGCTGAAAGAAGGCTGCCATGTCCCATAGCACCACCTCCATACCCTTTCTTGACACACAGGCTCTCGTCTCCTAAAACAAGAAACAGAGCAGTTCCTTCCCCTGGACTGAGCAGAGGAAAGTGGGAGTATTTGTATGAGTGCCCTTTGTACATTGAAGGTTAATTTTTCAAATGGTAACATAAATATTGGTAGAGCTAAAAACATCATTTATGGTAATTCCTCTTTTTTGAAACCATGACTCTGGGGTCTGCCTGGTTTTGCCTATAAGATACTAAATTAAAAGACATTTACACAAAAGAAAGAGTTGATTCTAACACAGAGATCAGCCAGAGGAAAACCAAGCCTTACCAGTTCTACCTGGTGCACTTCTTCACAACTTTAAGTGGAAATGTTGTTCTGAGGGGGACAGGAAATCAAGATTTTTATCCTTTGACTCTCATTTTTGGGAATTTTTGCCAATGAAGTGAGATCAAAGTGAATAGCTGTGGCAGAAAGGTGATGTGATATGAAGTCTCTGAGATTCAAAATCATTCTCTATTGTGCATTGCAGCAGTCCTTTCATCCTAGATCAGGGCAGCAAAGAAAAGAAAACTCATTGCATAAGTGATTCAGGTATTGTGAACTGGGCTGTAAGTGGAAGTGAAATCAAACGTGGGCATTCTGTGAGCTCTGCAGAGATGGCAAACAGATCTCCCTCCTTTGCTGTGGAGGTGTGTTGGGGAGGAATCACTGTGAAGGGGGCTGCAAACTTCAGTGATATATTTGTGATTTTTCTTTGGAGAAAAGCAATCAGAGCTTGTTCAAGTATTTAATTTTGGGGGGGTCAGATATTTCCCTGCAGGATACTTAACACCAAAAGTACCACCGTGAGAAGTCAGGTTTGCTACAACCGTTACATATATTATGCCAAAAATAATACAGCTTTACCCTAACTCTCTCCCTTGCCCATTTCTGCCCACATTGTTGTTACTTTTCCCCTGGTGTCAGAGTAGCTGAAGGGTTTCAGCGGAAGGCAGCTGTGAACAAAGGGGTAGATCCAAGAATGTTGTTAGAGGGATGCCTGAAGACTTCTCCAGGGAGGAGAGTCAAGGTCACGGACTGTGGCAGTGGTACGGCACGTGCATGGGGGTGAGTTTTTTTTTCTAAGGTGGAATAAAGCTCACTTGAAGAGAGATGTTTAATCAGCACCTTTAATGCGAGGCAGTGTTACAGACGATTAAGCAGGAGCTTGTACTCATAAAGGCAAATGTGAAATTACTCAGGAGAGTGCCAGCAGTTTGGGAACAGATTTGCAGAGCAAGGAAGCATTGGAAGGAGCAAGAGTGGTCAATGAGAGGCAATGCAGGTGACAAAGAAAGCTTCAATGTCCCCTGTGATCCCGCGTGCCGTTGAGATCAAGGTTTGGGACCAAGCGCTGGCTGAATGGGAAGTGATGAAATTCTCTGTGGTTGCTGGATCGCTCCTACGCTCAGCAAAGCAGTGCTCTGCACATCTCTGTGCACAAACACAGTGATATCAAGGGTAGACAGCTTTGCCTCTCCTGCCTTGCAACTGGAACATCTTGTAGAACCTCTAATTTATATATCACTAAAATAAAAAGAGGTGATGAGTAAGGCAGCCAAGATAGCCAGCTTTTTAAGGAGAATTGTGGGCTGGCCAAGGCAGAGTATGAAATAGAAAGGGTCACAAACCAGGAGGTGACAAAAAGGATTTTAAGCCCAGGGACTCTGCCAAAGGAGATAAAACCAAATCTCCTCTCACCAGATGTGTCAGTTTCCCCAGAAACATTAAACAGCTAGAGAGCATCTTTCTGTGAACAGCAGCTGCTGAACATCTGCACGTGTTGGGAGCCCATCTGCAAATCTCCCTGTTTTGGAACTGTGAACCAGCTTAAAAAATGCTGACCCACAACCTGCTATAGAAATTTACCCATGAAATAGTGGAAAGAAGAGAAATATTAGGTGACCTGGGATTTGCTGACAGATGTGAAGGGCATCCCAGAAGCCAAAAATTCATCACCAGAAAGGACTCAATGTGAGCCAGAGTCTTGGCAATGCGGTTGGGCCAGTTGGTGTAGTTGGTAGAGATGTGATATTTACAGCAGTTCTGTGGAGCTGGAGAAGACCTTGAGTCAGAAAGGGCTTCCAGCAGTCAGAAGTCAGGTCGGGTTTCCTCCCCATTCCCATTTGAACAACATGGGATCTCACAGAATTTGGGGGAAACACAGCAAGAGGAACTTCTTTCCCTTTTCTTACTCTGATTTTTGTTAGAAAACAAGCAGTTGGTAGGGCATGAGCTCTGTACAGCTGGGTTTAATATGCATGAGGACAAAAGTGATCCTCAGCTGGCTCATGACATTACTGAATGCTTAGAAAAAGTCATAAATCCAGTCTGTAATACCAGGGAAATTAGCAATTATGGAAAAAATAAGGAAAGCAGTTCAGTTAACTGCAGGCACAGTGGAAAAACTGGCAAGAAAAAAAGTCTACCACAAATGTAAGACTACCCAGGAGAAATTAGTTTAAAACTGAAATTGCTCTCCCATTCTGTGACACAGGGACACTGAACTGAAGAAGCTAATGTTGGAGGTAGAAATATCACCTTTCCACGACTGTTTTCCAACTGGACAGGTTAACAATGACAATAGGAATTTGGCTCCTTTCATAATCGGACGTGTGATGGGAATGATGTGCTGGATCCTGGCTGAGCCATTTCTGAGATGAAATGAGCTGTGGCCATCAGCGAAGGCATCAGATGGGTGGCCACCTCTGTGGTGTCCTCAGATGAGGTGAGAGGATGGGGGCTACCACTCCAAAAGAAGTGGAGCTGGGGCTGGGGGACTTCAAGCGAGGATCCTTCTTCTGCTGAATGACTGAGCAAGTCTTTGGGGCCCATTTTGTTCAGGCAGATTTGGGGGAATCTGAGAAATGCCCTGCAGGTTTGTCTGTGGCATTTGTATTTTGAGATGTGGCCTGGCTATTTGGCAGGGGAAGAGTTTTCTGCAGAAGAAGCTGCACCATCCTGAAGCTACGTCTTCCCTGAAGGGACAGATACATTTGAATCTGTCCATACACAGGGCAGAGCCTTCTATGTGGGCTGGATGTCCATGGCATGAGACCATGAGCCCTGAATGTTGGTTAGCAGGTGAAATCAGACGGGTGGGAGAAGAAATGGGGGGAAGATGAAGGTGAGCTCTCAACACTGCTGAAGTGTCATCCAGCACTTGTGAACGTTCCTCAGTAGATGGTCCAACAGGCGTTTCAACTGGGAACCAGGACATGCTTCCCTACTCTAACATAGGTACAACTTTGCTCAATATGAGTTGTACTGCACTGGTTCAGACAGAAAATGATACTGGGGAGAAGCAGATGGCAGCAAACCAGATTAAGTCACTTTTGAGATTCTTATCCAGGTTGGGTTTTGGTTTTTCTGTTTTAGATTTTAAACACCGCTAATAGAAGTGAATCTAGAGGATGGGGGGAAATCTGCCTTGGGAGCGGAACAAAGCCTGTGGCACCTTGAAATGATGGTTTTCAGCCTGTGCATTGCTCCTGGCACATTTGGGAAGCTCATGGAGAAAGCATTACACAGCATGCCTACTGAATTTCAAATAAATACAAAGCACCTAAATCCCTCTCAATTTATTCATTGAAAATATCTTCTACCTTTTCTGCATATTGAACCCACTACAAAATCTAGTTATATAAATGCTGGTTGGAAGTAACTGGATTTGCCTGTTGGATGCTTTGATGTGCGGGATTTGAATGCTTTGGAGGGGATTGAATAAGTGTCTCAACATGCAAAAGCGGTGCAGATACACCTGACAGAATAAATTGAGAGGCAATGCAAATAGAAATTCTGATAGAGAGATAACAGTGACACCAGGGTAGTCACAGCTACAACAGGTAGCATCCAAAAGTGCTCCCCAAAGTAGAGATTTGAGCTTAAAGGGCAGCTGTTTTCTAAGTGACCATTGACTGCTTGATTTAACAAATGAGACTCTTATTCCCTTGACTGATTTCAGCTGAAATGAACATTTTTCTTCCTTCTCAATTCACCTCTTATGTCCCTAGCTCTTGAAAGGCCACGTGTTCAGGCTGTCCTTGACTGGGCTTCTTGCAACTAAACACATGCAAACATTCACGGTTGAAAGCACCCTCCACCTCTTCATTGGCTGTAAGCTCGAAATTTGCCTTGTTTTCCAAAATTAAATTTTGCTCTATTTTAATGAATTCTTCACTTGGCTGAAAACGGTTGAATTTGGAATCCTGGGGTTCAGACAAACACCCTTCTGCACATCACCAGGCACACATATGTACAGCTGGTTTATATTATTTAGGAGTGCTTTTTAAACAGCACAGTGGTGAAGAGCTCGCACTCCAGTTGGGCCACGTTGTATGGAAGCAGTAATGGGCGTTACTATATATCTTGTTCTGAGGCTTATGTACTTTCCACGGCTTTCAAGGCAGCCTTTCTGTTAAAAAAGGATTTGGGGAATGAGTATGTGCTAAAAGAGCAATTTAGGAGACAAGTTAAATACTGCACTGTGTTTCCAAACTGGTGGGATTATTCTGAGGCAGTAGTTCATGTGACAGGTGTAAAAAGTATTATTTACAATGTATTTGGCTAAAATTATGGATATTCAGTGCTATAAAACACCCCCCAGCAAATTTGATTCAAGTCTTTTTGTAAAAGCTTTTCACATAATAGGCAGAGCCTGCTTCTATATCTTCAATAACTGATTTTAAAGTGCCTGCAAACTGTGCACAAAGTGGATACAGCATGTGAAAACCCACATGCTCCTTACTACAGAGGATTTCAGTCTTTTGCTCTCAAAAGATAGATGCTACTATGAGCAGTTCTGGACAAGAAATTGCAGCCCTGAAGCAAGCAGTGGGATGTGAGGACAAGTTAAGTGAAACGTGTAGAGTGATCTCACATTGCAATATTTATCCAGCCTCTCCAAAATATTTTTTGAGGACTGGCTGAACATGTTTAAGAGGTTGTCACAGATTTAACATGGGCTATTTCATCCACCTGGAGAGAAGGTCTCAAGCAGTCTCCTCCTGCAATGAACGATGCTTTCTCACTCACCAGGTAGGTTAGAACTGTGTAAGGAACATGTACTCTTTCTATGTTGTATGCTATTTGTAAACATGAATAGAGCTTGCATACCAAAAAAAAACAACCCAAAAAAGCATGTAAGAAAACTGATAGTGCCACATAAGAGTCCAACTGCTTCACCTGTCTAGGGCTTGTGTACAACTGACTGCATGTGGGCTGAAAATATATGATCCAACCAGTCTGAAAAGTCAGAAATTGCAGTTGTGAACAGATTTCACAGCCATCAGAGCCAGGCAATAAGACCCCTGGTCTGCAAGACCCCTTCCAGCGAAACTGGTTGCTCTTCTGCCTTCCTGCTGGTATAGCAAGACCTGCTGTATTCCAGTGTTTCCTCCAGAGAACCAACCTGCAGCGGAGGATCAAAGATGTCTGGCACATCTTCTGCAGACGTGGGGTCTGAACTGCGCTGGCCTGGATTGTGTTGGTTACACAAAAGGGCATCTTGTGCAACCCCGTGTGAGACCAGCCCTTCCCCACAGCCTCCTGGGGAGGGAGGTGGGGACAATGTAGCACTGACTTGATCAGAGAAAAGATCTCAGCCAACATGCTATAAATGGCTTTGTGCTGTTCTTACGCTGCACATTTCTCATCGTGAAAGGAGACAGAATAAACCTGTTTAAAAAAAAGATGAGCGTTCAGGGGAATGGGAAGTGGGAATTGCTTCTCTCCCTCCTCAGATGACAAATTTGATTGTTGATGTGAGGAAGTCTGTTTTGTAAAAGCAGAGTGCAGCTGGGAAACATCAAACAACTTGAAAGGCAACAGATTCCTGTGAAAGGGCTTCCCTACCTCTGCTGTCATTGAGATTTGGACTGAAAGCCCTAGCACTGCCGAGCACTCTGATCCAGTTTTGACTGCTTGGTCGTGTTTATATTGAAACTAATTTGTTTACCTTTCCCCCCCCCC
>VXBW01005816.1:1265556-1423556 GCA_013400375.1 Thinocorus orbignyianus | reverse complement strand
TTCTGAGCCCCTCACTACAAGAACGACATGTCCACNCACTACAAGAACGACATGTCCACAAGAGAACCACCAAGCTGGTGAGGGGTCTAGAGAATGAGGATCCTCAGAGGAGAGGCTGAGGGAACTGAGCGTGAGCGTATTTAGTCTGGAGAAGAGGAGGCCGAGGGGAGATGTCATTGCCCTCTACAACTACCTGAGAGGAGGTTGTGGAGAGGTGGGTGTTGGCCTCTTCTTCCCAGTGAATAATGGCAGGACCAGAGGAAATGGTCTGAAGTTGCATCAGGGGAGGTTTAGACTGGATATTAGAAAGAATTACTTCACTGAAAGAGTGGTCATGCACTGGAGCGGCATGCCCAGGGAGGTGGTGGAGTCACCATCACTGGAGATATTTAAGAAATGTGTAGATGTGGCACTTCAGGGCATGCTCTCGTGACCGAGATTGTAGGGAGTGGGTTTTGTTCTTGCGTATGGTTGGACTTCGTGATCTCAGAGGTCCTTTCCAACTGTGATGATTCTGTGGTTCTGTGATTATTTTAGACCCACATTCTTCCTTGTAATTTATTAGGGACCAGTGACACAAAACAAGAAAATTAGCTACCTTTTCAAAAGACAAGTCATCTTCAGTGAAGATCACTATTCTCCTTTCCTTTTGCATGCTTGATGTCCATGCATCATATTTTCCTTTCCTTCTAGGAAGTGGAGCTGGATGTAGCTTTGGCTGAAGAGAACGCTTCCCATTTTATTGAAGGGATGAATACGGAAAGAATGACAATCAAATGCCTTGAGTCCTCTACTGAAATCAAACCTCTGGAGACATAATTTTGAAAAGTGTGGGACGACCTGAGACAGGCTATCAGTGAAAGCTCATGGCAGAGGATGAGGATCAAATGCATCTAAGCTACAGAGTCCAAGCTTATTTCTACCACTCTGTTTCTGTCTCAAACACACTGCAGCAGCCAGACTATGCTGACTATAGTTCTGATTTTGCAAAACCTTTTGACTCAGCTTTTGCAAAACCAAGTCAGAATAGTGTGAACCTGGGTTTGAATTTACCCAAGATAGTGATGTCTGGGTCAGAAAGTGAGAGGTGGGCTTGGGACGAAAAACTTAATGTTTTTTTAGTTGATCTCCACACTATACCTTACAAATGTGGGTAACCTTTCTAATGTTTCAGAACATCCTGTGTCATTTTCAGATTATGCAGAAAGCCAGACGCTTTGTTTTACTCAGTTTTGCATTTAATAAAGCTTGTGTACATTTGTTAGAGATCTTGATTCAATCGAACTCGAACATATGGCTAAGCAAACTCAATGAGACTATTTACAGGCTTACAGTTATGTGTGTGGTTGGGAACTTCACTGAGTCAGGGCTATAGTGAACTTGCAAGAAAAGGTGGCAAATAGACTGATAGCAGTTAGAGGCAGAAATAATTGTTTCCTCCTGTCGTTTTCATTTTTTTCTCTTAATACCTCTATTTTATTGGTAATATGCAAACCTATATTATAAATATAAATAAATAATTAAATAAAAGGAGAGAGAGATCAAATCCTGACAAGTTATATCAAGAGAGGAATGAAACCAGGGCAATTTTATCTGAACTGCCACTGAATTGCATTTGTTCTTAATTTCCTCTGGAAGATAACTTGCCATATCATATTCTCCAGAGTGAGACAACCAAAAAGGTGATGTCTTATAATGCATATAAAAAGAGATATTTTTTTTTTAAATTTACACAATATATGCATACTGAATCAGCAGAGTGTGGCTAATGACATGAACCAACAGCCATTTGGTTGTTGTTTTTGTAATTTATACTGGACATGAAGACACATTTATTCTCAAAGAGCTGTGAAGAAAATGTATGAAAAAAAGCAAAAGAAGCAAAGAATAAATAACTGGTCAATTTTGAAGTAATAAAATGTTAACGCTGGTAAAATAAAGAAAAACAGGATTGGAAGAAAGGAATAGCAGAGATGAGAGCTGAGACTGGGACCCTTCAGATACCCCTGCAGCAGCATTTGTGTCAGAGGAGTGACTGCTACAGGAAAGCAAAGTCAAGAGTCTTTGATGTATGGATATGAAACTATAGCAATCATAGAATCAAAGAATGGTTGGAGTTGGAAGGGACCTTAAAGATCATCAAGTTCCAACCCCCCTGCCATGGGCAGGGACACCTCCCACCAGAGCAGGTTGCTCAAAGCCCCATCCAGCCTGGCCTTGAACACTTCCAGGGATGGGGCAGTCACACTTTCTCTGGACAACCTCTTCCAGTGCCTCACCACACTCACAGTAATGAATTTCTTCTTAATATCTATTCTAAATCTCCCCTCTTCCAATTTAAAACCATTACCCCTTGTCCTATCACTAGACTTCCTGGCAAAGAGTCCGTCTCCAGCTCTCCTGTAGGCTCCTTTTAGATACTGGAAGGCTGCTATCAGGTCTCCCCAGAACCTTCTCCAGGCTGAAGAACCCCAACTCTCTCAGCCTGTCTTCATAGGATAGATGCTCCACCCCTCTGATCATCTTGGTGGCCTTCTGCTGGACCTGTTCCAACAGGTCCATGGCCTTCCTGTGCTGAGGACTCCAGAGCTAGACACAGTACTCCAGGTGGGGTCAAGAAAGTATAGCTCTTAAGGTTGTCCATGGTGCAATAATTCTCTATAAGAAGGGCACAGATGGGAGGGACGGACTGGGAGAGAGGGTTGGTGTCCCTCTGTCCCCCTTCTCAGTGCAGGGGCAGCCAGGGAGGTCAGGTGTGATGACTGCACTTAGACAGTCTGAAGGAGTCTGCTGCCCACAGCTTTATGTGCCTGATTCAAACACCAGTTTCTAAATCTGTAGCCACATCTCCGAAGGGTCATGAGTGCCTCATGGATGGATAAGTAAGGGTTTGCACTGTGGGCAGTGGAGTCTTCAAAGAGGACCGGAGGGACAGTGGTAGACCTCTTCATGAACTGACAAAGATTTTGGTGGGAGTGTCTTACTCCAGACAACATAAACTCCTGTGATTTGAAATTGAAAAGCCCAGTACTCAGACCTGGTTGTAGAGCACCATGATGTTTGGGTTTTGGATGACTTAATGGTGCTGAACCACTCTGTCAGACAGGTCTCTGACAGTGCCATGCTGTGCCATTGCCATTCCTCTTGGCACCAGACACACGCATGGCAGGAGAAGCCCAGCCTTGGTGTTTTGCTGGGGAGGAGGCCCTGTTCCTTGCCATTCTGGTTCCTGTCACCACTTTTATCTCCTCTCCTCAGCTCTTAGCCTGACTGGGAAATCTCACCCACTGAGATGAGAGAGAAAGCAAGCTGTCGTACCCAAGGAGCATTCACAGAATTACAGAATCATGGAAATATCAGAGTTGGAAGGGAGCTATAGAGATCATCTGGTCCAACTCCCCTGCCAAAGCAGAATTGCCTGCAGCACATTACTCAGGGCGGCATACAGGTGGGTCTTGAAGGTCTCCAGAGAAGGGGACTCCACACCATCCTGGGCAGCCTGTTCCAGTGCTCTGGCACCTTCACCAGAAAGAAGTTTTTTCTCATATTTGAATGAAACTTCCTATGTTCCAGCTTGTGCCCATTATAGCAGCAAGTCTCGATCGAAGCATTTTATTTACTGTTTTTTTTTTTTTTTTTTTATGTAAGTGTGTGTGTTGGAGCATGACATAAAGCAGGAAATGTAGTCTTGGAATTTTCTATAGAAAAGCAGTTACATTTTAAGGTTTTTTGCCGAGTCTCATTGGTTAACAAACTGAACATGAACTCCCACTGAGGTGTGCTGGCTGAGAGCATGGATGAGAGCCAAGGAGGTGTAAACAGCAGGGTGTCAGGCAGGAGCAGGAGGTCATATTGCTCCCCCATTAAAGCACCAGCAGGACCATTTGCAGAATTCTGCGCCCCATGCTACTGCTAGGCTTAAAAGGGGTACAAAAAAACGAAGAAAAAAAAAAAAAAAGGAGATGATGAAAACTGTAGAGATTTCAGAAAGGATGATTTTAGAAATCAAAAGGGATTTCAGAAAGGGGCAACAATGACTATGAGTATGAAAAATATGCTCTGCCATAAGGGTCTTCTGGAAGCAGCCCCTTCAGCCTGTAGGAAAAAAGAAAAAGAAAAAAAAAAAGGAGAAGATCCTAAGCTGAGCTGAGAGCTGCCTTTGAACACCCCTAGAGAGGATGGGAGTATCTGACACACTGGAGAAGTCATTAACCCCATGGAAGAAGCAAGGGCTCATGTATGTGTTTGGACTACCAGCTGAAGCTTGACATTTCAAGGAGGTTTTGCAGTTTTAAGTAGCAAAGGTAATTAATCATTGGAGCAATTTGCCAAGGGATGTATCTTTAATTCAAAACTGAATTGGCTTCAAAAATATATTATTTAAGTCAGCCAGGAACTAGCCTACTGTTTTGTAGGAATTTAACCCATATAACCACAGCAGCCCCTGTGGCCTTAAAATCTATTAAACTACTATTTTTCTAAATCGACCCAGGTTGTCTTCCCTCAAATAGTTTGATTGCTAACCCAATCACATCAGCCATCTTAGGGGGATTATTCATAATTATGGAACAGAGTGTCATCTCAAGGGAAGAAAGGTAGAGGCAGTGATTTCTTTCCGTTGTTTAAATAAGTCTGAGATCTAGTAGAGGATAATGCATAAGAAATGGCAGCTGCATTCAGTGAGGTCAGTCAAAAAGGAGGCATGGTATAGCAGCAGCTTTAGTGAAACTAAAATTAAATCCAGAGAAGACTCTATGTTAATAAAGCTTGTTTCCGAGGAAGGGCGGTGAGAGCACTTATCACCCTGGCCAAAATGCACATTGCGTGTTCTGACTTAAAAAATAAAAGCAACAATACAAAACACATCAAGTCAAAACAAACGCCCTCTCCAATTTCTTCATGCCTTATGTACAACAGATGCTATGGAAACATATGAAAGATATCATGCAATAATCATGGCAAAAATTATGTACTTTATAGGTACAAACTCACAAACAAAGTAATTTAGGTCATGGAAAATATAGTTCAAGATAATTTGAGCTATTTCTGAATTGGATATATGTAATTTAAAAAAAATTCATTCTATGAACTCTGCATTTGCAGTTAGAGAGCAGGGAATAGCATAATGTGAATATGTGAATAATTAAAATACTACAGACACTTGTAAAAGCAAGGGGGAAAGCTGAAAATTGTCTTTAGGTGTGAGTCTGAATTTGACTGACTTTTTAACAACACACACAAAACCTGCCCTATTTAAAGTTTCATGTCTGGTGCTGAGATTTACACTGAGGTTGATATTAACAGTAATATGTATATGAGCTGGAGGAATGAGACAAGCTACATGAAGATCTTATCTGCCTGGCATTGACTTGTGCTATGATTACTCAGTCCAGCATCCTGCACTCAGACCCTTGTTTACCATCTGCCAGCAAGTCATATTTCCTGTTTGATCCGTACAAATCTGTTAGGAAAAACCCAATCAAAACAACCCCTCCTCCCTTAACTCAGCCAGCTGCAAGGCATGAGGCTCAGGTGATTCAACCCATTCCTTCTGCAAAGTAATACACAGCTTTTGCATTACTTTGCAATGCGTTTGCAAAGCAATACTAATTTATCCAGTAAATCACATAGTTTATTGATTCTGTGAGTTGCACTCACATGGTTAGTCATTTCGGTATCAGTGAGATTCCTGGAATGTATAATATCTACTCAGTGGGACTGAGGCTTCCAAAATGGGACTCAGAGAATATAAATGGCTTGTGCCCTAAAGCAATAGCTGCAATGCCCTGGTGTGGATTTGCAAAGTGTGACAGAGACTCCAAATGAGGGACACCAAAAAATTAATTATGCAGACAACTGAAACTGCTGAGGATTCCTTCCTTTAGGGGACACTATTCTTTCTGCTACCACAGGCTCATGATTATTTATTTCAGCTCATAATTTTCCATCACAAAAGTATGGAGACACAAATCTGTGCCAAAGGGAGGTGGCTTTTGAATTAGAATTGGAAGCATCCTGAGAAGGCGGGGGGTTATGTGCTTAAAATGTGACTTGAGGGACAAAGACGAGACTTTATGGGGGACCAAATCTAGTCCCTTTTGGGGGGGATGGAGGCAATGATGAACAGACTCTGGGTGTGTTTAAACAGCAGTGCAAGGTTGAACAGCACCACATCCTGCTTTCCCAGTCTGCGAAAGTTACTCGTGACTATTTTTGTTTTCAGCGAGGCATCTTCCCTTCCTGTTGAAACCAGACCCAGGAGCAGGAGAAATGGTGTTTACTCAGGTTTTGGTTGCAACCTGCAGCAAGGAATATACCCAGAGTGGGCACATTGAGCAGGGCATTAAAATGTACTTCCCCATCCCAGGGGAAAGATGGAGCAGTCATCTCCTTGCCATAGTGCAGGAGTCCAGAATGGTCTGCAGAATGCTACATTCCCAAAGCATTCCCATTTCCATATCAAAGATGCACGCATGCAAAATGAAGAGACATCTGACATGAACATTACTTTACACATATACGCAAACTTAAGTTGCCCATGCAGTGTTTAGACCGAGAATCCAAAGGATGCTATCAAAAAGGGTTTAATATTTCAAGAACTAAGGAGGTGAGAGCACGCAGGAGGAGTAAGGCTATTTATGGATTCAGTGGTAGCGTGAGTGTTATATAATTCTCTAAAACGGAATATAAAATTACACTAATTCTTTGATTTCCGTTCTACTTTGTCTGAAACAGAAAAGGCTTGCTTGTAGTTTGTTCATTCTGTGAGCTGATGTAGAAGCTTTTTGCAGATAGTTTTGGCCTGCCTGAATATATTATCAGCTTTATTCATGTAACTGAGACTATTTTGACAGAAATGGCAACACCCGGTCTTCTGAGTTCAGACAGATCAGTCTGGCTTAGCAAGAGTTGCTTCCCCTGCCTCCTGTGAAAGAAGTAAAGCCTTTCTGTCTCATTCATAGAAGTGGAAAATCAAAATGATTTTCATCCTGTGATTGGCCTCCCTTTGCCCCTTGCTGGATAAATTTGTGCGAAAGCGGAAGAAAACTAGACGACACAGCTTTTCATGGGTGCTTTAAAGCCTGGAGCAGGAGCTGAAAGGGAACTGCTAGAGAGCAAGCACACACGCATCAGCTCTCAGCTTTGTGCTCAATATCCAGGTACCAGGAACAGCTTTAGATACCTGTTCTTCCAGAACATCAATCGGCTATAAATATTCCCGTGAATGCAGATACAGAGGTGGGGATGATGTGTCACAGCTTTGATTTCCTCTGGGCAGCTTGACCTGCTGGGGACACATTTTGCTGACTCCTGTGCTGGGTGATAACACACAAACACAGTGACCAGGCCTGTGTGAGCAAAGCTCACGCGTCCAACTTCCAAGATTTCACCCAGTAAAAAAAAGCAGGCATAGAAAATAATTTTCTGAATACAAATGAAAAAATTAGCAGTCTTTGCAAAAGGTTGTTTTAGGGTTGGCATGTCTGTTTGACTCTTTTGCTATGGATTTGGAGAGCTGGGCTGGAGGGAAGGGAGACCTTCCCTGTGGAAGTGCAAACTGTTGTTTGTTATCATTCACAGTGTTCTTGTGTTGCTATGTAAGGTTGTTCCCAGTGAAACAAGGATGTCAAGAGACAGAATAATCACAGAGCCTGAGTGGAGACACAGGCAGGGAGGATGACTTGAGTGGCACAAGGCTGCTCGGCAGGTCAGGGGCGAAGGGGCACAGATCTCCAGTGTCTGACCCTGCACTGTGCTTCCTCCCCAACTTTCTGCCTCACACCACCAAGAGGCTTTCCACCTCTAGTGTTAGGTCTTAAAATAAACAACATGGTAGCATCCCATATGTGGTCCCTGAATTAGTGCAGAATTGAACTCGGTTTTACAATCCCTTACATTGTTTCCCTGCTGCTGCTGCCACTTTTCAGCAAGGTACCCCAGACAGCTGTCTGGCTCAGCAATGACAATTTCAATTAAAAACATTTGTTTTCACATACTCTTAACAGTTTCCACATGGTGAGAAGTGCCTTCTCTCCCTATGTGAATTTTGGGTGTAGGACAGTGAGCAAAGCATGTATGCTTCTCTCTGTATGGAAAAACTTAATTCCATTGTGGCTTCATTTGGCATCGTGCTGTAGCTGCACTGTTGTATATCTCACAGTGCTAATGGAGTTTTATTAGAGAAGATTAGCCTTTTTCCAACTTAGAAACAAAAGCAACTAACATAAATATAAAAAGGGGGCTTGTGTGGAAAGGAAGAAAGTTTGTTTGCTACGATATTTAGCCCCTAAATATACTCTTACTAGCTTGCGGATTATATTTCAGCAACATCTGGGGTTAAGTACACTTTACACTGCTGTATGCAGATTTAAATAAACTGAGGTGTTCCACAGTTCAATGTCTTGACATAGAAAAGGAAACACATTTTTCCAGCTATTCAAGAGGGTGTTTTCACATCAATATTTTAGGAATATTTAAGGAAACATTCATGATGTGCTTGCAAGTATGTCCAGATCACAGATCACAGAATTGTCACGGTTGGAAAGGTCCTCTGAGACCAGAGTCCAACCATACAGAAAACCGCAACCCACCCCCCCCTCCCCCACTCTTGGCCACCAGGGCATGCCATTGGAGCATGTCCTGAAGCGCCACATCTACACATTTCTTAAATACCTCCAGGGATGGTGACTCAACCACCTCCCTGGACAGGTCGTTCCAGTGCCTGACCACTCTCTCAGTAAAATAATTCTTCCTAACATCTAATCTAAACCTCCCCTGATGCAACTTCAGACCATTTCCTCTGTTCCTGTCATTATTCACTTGGGAGAAGAGTCCATTGAGCAGCTTTCTTCCTCCAAAAAGCCTGTTTACCCATCAGTTCCTGAATCCACCACATTTCACCAAAGTCACAGCAGTAAGCAAGTAGTCAAGGGGTCAGACCCGCCCGGTGTTTGAAAACGATATCCAGATATGCTTGTGTTTGATGTGAGAGGCAGGCGCAGGTAAAACTCTATCCTGGCATTTTTGACCTCGCAGAAAACAATAATCACTAGCAGTGATTAAAATCTATCTTAGGGTGAGACAGAAACCTGGTCCCCTCACTTTGGAGGATTGCTTGGCACTTTTTTATGTACCTCAGCTTTCTAGGTACCTCCCTACCTAGATTGAAAGTCTCTCTGGTGCTTATTATTAATTGCCTGTGAACAGTCAGCCTGAAACTACTATTTTTGGGAAATGGTACCTAGTTTTTTCCTAAAGCTAGCTAACTTCTGGTTTTTGGGCAGATACTTGCTTAAATTCTGGGGGAATGACAGAAAGTTGGATACATTCAGGTCTAGATTGACCTGTGTCAGAACATGTCTCTCCTCTTGCACAGGGGTCTGGCAACCGGACCACTTGCCCAGAGTAGGAGAAACTCAAAAATAATCAAAAGGCCCAAGGCAAGCTCAGTTGAGGGCATGTCCTTTCCAGCCATCATCGTGGCAGACAGAGATGATTGGTGAAGAGGTGTCTTGCCACTGGCATGGCCCTGGTTCCTTGTCTAGCTCTGTGTCTCTGGCATCCCTGGCTGTAAAATTGCCAACCATTGCTCAGATCCTCCCAGGACAACAGTGCTTGTTCTCAGGATGGACACAGTCGTGACCTGATAGAGGGGCTGAATATTCCTGTTGTTTTTTTGTACTCTCAATGGGAACATTAAATATTTACCAGAAATGGATTTCAGCTGCCTTATTTCCTTACATTGGAAATGCAGAAGAGGTGCTTTCCAAGTATTTTGACAGCTACGTTGGGTAGAAAGAGCATCTCCTCTCACTGAGCATTAGGAACCCCAGCTACTACTGAGATATACCTAAGTCAGGCACCAAAAATAAGCAGATTGTGGAAAATCGTGTTCTTTTTCTCTATTGCATCAACAAGGAGCGCAGACATTTTGTTGCCTGTCTGTGTGGGTAGAGCAACTGTTGTTGTGGGACTGAAGTCAGGGACTCCCTGAGAAATATGCAGAGACCATATTGTTCCATAAGGATCCAGGGTTTTTTTTGTGTTCAGGGGAAAACAGCCTACATACAGAAAAAAAGGATGGAGAGAGCTGGTAAACTGGCTCTAATTTAAGCTAGACACTTTTAGATTTTTCAGTCTTATTACCAGACTGCATTCCTGTTGGTGGCTTGGAAAGGGCAAAAATGGGGAAAAGGAATGGGATGAGCAAGTACGATTTGGGACATGGCAGTCTGGCTATACTTCAAGGAAGGCTGAACAGCAGAACCCTGATAACAGGAAGTGGTGGCTGTGAAAAAGAGATGAGATGAAGAGATTTCCTCAAAAGAGAACTCTAGCCAACCAGAAAAGTGAATGCAGCAAGACAAGGAGGCAAAATGGATGCTTAGATTATAAGAAATTTAAAACAAGAGTAGTAAAAATTTTAGATAAAACCACTTATTCTACAAATTGTCTTACAAACTCCAGCAAATGCAGCAGGGTTTGCTGGTCTCCATGGACCTGCCATCCTGAGGAAATGCTGCTGAACCATGGGCAAATCCAGATTTTGTGGTACATGCAAAATGAAGGATATTTTCCCAAGCAGGAAAGCTATATAAAATAAACAGTAAATCTAGTTTTGAAGTCCAGTGAATATTTCTGGAGTTTTCATGCCTAAATATAGTGCCTGAAGACACACATCCTATAGGCCTGTGGTATTACTTGCTACATAGATATTACTTCATGTTATTTCTCTCTTTCTTCCACTACAAAAAGCATGAGCTTAAAACACTATGCATCTTACAGAACCTGTTGTTTTGTATAAATCAACCTAAATGGCAGGCTCCCAGAAGCAAGAGCAGACATAAGCATATTGTTGACCAGCTAAATCATATCTTACGCATTCATTAGCACTGGAATTAGGATATGGTAAAACTGAGACTATGTGCATGGCTGTTGCTGTATGTGGATGGAGTAAGTCACAGCTGTGCAAGACCTGATGCAAGGCTGCTGATTTGATTTTCATTGACTTCAGTGGCCCCTTGTGAACATCCACAAATCAATAACTGAATAGATTAAACCAAGAGGTGTTTAGAAACAAATGCTAGAGAAGCCTGTTCCAGTTTATTGATATTATAGCAATTTAATGTTGGCATGAGAATAAATATATCTACCAACTGTCTGAGTAAATAAATTGGCTTGATAGAATTGTTGTTAATTTAACAGAGCTGGGGTCATGCTATGATCCTTATCTGTTCGAGGATATGGTGTGGACTAAACCAGTTGTCTTTCTTCATAGTTTCTGGAAAGAGAGAGATGGACACTTCCAGAACTGTATAAGGGAAGATAGATACTGAAAATGCCTGAGGCGAGTGAGAAGGCTTGCCTTTGAAGGTGCTTGTTTCCTCCACAGATTAGATGGTTATCCTACTCTAGAGATCCAATCAGTAGGCAGTCAAAATTAAACAATGATCTCCAACACTGATGTCCGTGCTGTTATGCAAAGATCAAGAGGTGGAGGACAGATATACATTACCCATAACTGGAAAACCCTAGGTCCTGCTTACATGGGCAGCAGAGAGGAGCAATAATGAATGTACATGAGTCAACAACTTTGAATGCCAAACAGGCATCAAAACTACTTGTCTTCGGCCACTTGAGGAACCGACCTTGGTAGCCTTGGGCACTTTTCTATCTACTGAATTGTTCATTGGCCCCTCATTAGATATTGTTGCAAGTTGCCAGGATGATTACTTTGGGCTTCTATAACAAGCAGTATGAAAATAGCCCTTAGGTATTCATAAAACAATAGTTTTTGGATGCCAAATGATTGTTTCTATGAATGACATCTCTCCTGGTCATTACAGTGGTACTCTGTGTTTGTACAGAGAAATCTGGATTGAGGACAGATTTAGAAAGGAGACGTTAATCTGTACAAGATTGAGAACTCGGTTTTCCTGGTTAATGAGGAATGTCCATAAGTGAAGTTGGTAATCCATAAAATTCTGATCAATTTGAATTCTCTCTTAGAGACCTGTGTAGTTATCTTTGAGTGTTGATAAAGTTTTGTGGTAGGTAGGACTCTGGAGAATGGTGATGGTGGTAAGAAATGAGGCTTTTTCAGGCTGTTCATACCTACTTGCTTTTCAAGTTAACCAAGAGCATGTTACACTGTCAGCACTGCAGAGCCAAAGAAAGCACGTGAGTAGGAGCTCATGCCCCCCAGGGCATGTCCATCTTCAATAGAATGATTAATTAATTTCCAGCATCACCTGCTGTGCTTGGTAACGTTTGTCTTGCCGTGGCTGCACAAGTTGGAAAGAGCCTGGCTTGCCTGGCAATATCTGAACAGGATTTTAACAGGGAGTGAAATCAGCATTAGCTGTTTGTATATTGACAGAGAAATGTGGAAGCCAGTGCTGGAGCTGCTCTCAGCAGAGACACTGGCAAAGTCAGGAAAGGAGAGCAACTGGGTCCATAAGAAGCTATCTTCATAGTGTGTTACAGAATGAGTGATTTTTTCCTTAGGTTTCAAGAGTAATTCAGGCTGGAAAAGCCAGAAAATAAGATACACTGTAATCTCTTATGAGAATTGCCTCCTTACCACTCTCTGGTACATAATGGTATTTGCTGCTGGATTTCCCTTTGTAGTTTGATTTGTGGGGTTTTTAAAATGTCAAAACACAGTTTACCCACTTTTTATATTCTCATAAATCCAAATAAATAATAAAATAAAAATTGGGCCATTTATTCAGTCACTTTTCGGTGTATAACCTCATTTTAAAAATACAGGCTTAGCTGCAGGATAAGCAATCTTTCAGCATTATGTTTCCAATCTGTCAATCTGATCTGAGCTTAAAGGACTCACATTCTGTTTTTTCCATAGAAACAAAACACTTATTTGACAGTAAGTATAGCTTAAGCTGCCTTACAGACAATATGCATCCCTACATCTCCCATTGTCATTACCTTCGAAAATTGGCCAGTTGTCAGCTGAATGGACCTTGATACTAGGCTCTTTGAAGGTCATTGAGTGCCTCCGTACGGAGGATTTGCCAATGCCAACAGGAGAAAACATGTGTCAGGAATGAATCTCATTCCTTCTTTGTGATCATGAAAATCATCCCATGTTTATGTTTATGTGTAAAGCAAAATTATATAACCTTAACTATGACTTATGATTTGTCTCTTCTTTACAAGGTCCCTTTTCAATGCTGAAGTAGATCAATAAATTTAAACTTCCCCACTTTATCTTCAAGGCTAAGTCAGCTCTGCCCCATTCTACTTTTTGGACTTGATCACATTATTCTCAAAGCCAGTTCTTTATTTCACTAGTGCTAGCTACATTGATGGTCTATTCATTCTCTTTTTGCTATCACAGTTTTCTGTAACAAGCCTGTAAGAGAAAAAACTCACTGGCTCCAGTTCTCTGAACACTGTGGAAGCAAAATTACCCACAATGATACAGGTTGCAAGGTCTTAAAATGTCATTATTAGAAATGCATTATGGACAATCTCTAGTGGGTATAGCTCTATGATGTAGCAGACTTTGCTAAGTTGCTTAGTGGCCAAAAGAAAATCTCATTTCTTCAATCATACCAGCTGAACCAAATCTAAAAACCTGCAAATATTCAAGCTGCCTACTTTCATTTGTTCCACTGTTTTAGTTTTCTTTTTTGGTTCAGGAAACAGAAAAAAAGATATCCAACTCCTTTTGAGGATTAAAACTGCATGCAGAAGATGTTTCAGCAGAAAGGCCCAGAGCAAGCATTTGCCCTGTTAGATCTAAGTGGAAAGCCTGGAGACTGGAGAAATAAATATCCTCACAATATTCCTAACAGTAAAGACATGGTAGAAATTGTTTGGTTTTTGAGTTTGGTATAAGCAATCCATCTGTTATTTCTGGGTGGTCAAGAAGTTTATACTGGAAAGATTATCCTATAACCCCAAAACAAAGGCAAACCACAAATATTTAAACAGCTATGAAGATTTTACAGTAAAAGCCACTAGAAAAACTCTCTTTGGAAAAGTGTCCCAGTGAAGGAAACAGATGAAAAAGTTTTGAAAATTCCTTCGGAAAGAGTTTAAACAAACACATTGGGAAGTTGTCTACCAGCTAATGTACCCAAGGTAACATTTGTAAACGCTGAGTTAAAAATGTTTATTATAGTTGTATGAGTTTACAATTTTATCTCAAACATATTTTTCCTAAAATAGTAAGGGATGCTGGACATGCAGATATGAAATTAGCTGATGTTTCAGTATGTTTTTCCAGCAAAGTGACCTTCTCTAATGATTGAGATTTCCCCTTCCATGCTTGTTAGTGAAGCCTACCAGGGAACATAATTCTGCTGTCTTTTCCTGTGTTGAGGAGTACCTAGTAGCACTCAGTACATCTAAGTTGGAAATAGCAGAAATTGGCGTAGAATCAGGAACGCATTTCAACATCTATTTGAACAGCTCACTGTGGTGTGGTGTGTTATGGTGAACAAATCCATCAGCTGACTTCAACTGAGCTAGCTCGATACCCCAACACTGTGCTAGGCAAGAGGCATGGTGCTAACTGGGCCTGACTGTGTGTCCTTTTTGGGACCTCAGTGACATGAGGACTAGGTTATCCAGATCCCCAATGAAGACCTCTGTATTCCATCCCACAGTAGATTTACCCTTGCCCCTCCACAGTTTGAAAGAACCTGTGATTACCATAGCCAAGCTACGAAATTTCTGCTATGTCCTCAAAGCCTCTAGAAGCAGGACCAAGGTCATTCGGACACAGATACCTAAAAGTAAGTGTGAAATTGTGGATAGAGGTTTCTAGGTATATTTGCTGGCTGGATTTTAAAAAACTAGAATACATTCAAACTTTGCTGATTTAAAGGGAAGCAACAGCTGAGAACACACTCTGGAGTTGGGGCTTCATATAGATGAAATTGTGACCTAAATACGGTTTTGTGTCTAGCATTCTTTTCTAGAAAATTATGAAAAACACAAGAAGAAACAAAAAATAAGGAACTAGCAGAGACTTCCATAAATACCAATCCGTGACACATGTTTACACTTGGGTAACTAAGCTTAAAGGATATAATTCAAAATATCACTGGGGTTGTTGGTGAGGAGTTTGAAACAGTCACACGTGGAATTTATCTCATCCTCCAGGAGTCATTCATAGGAAAGTCAGATGTCTGCTAAGAGGTAATCATTTAGATTCATGTTGTAGCCAGCAAAGACATACCTTCCAGAGGACTCCATATCCTCCATGTCTTAGGTGCCTACCTTTACATGGAATAATCTTCTGTCTGAAAGAATCTTTATTTCTTCTCTGACTATAAGGAAGACTTAAGTAATATGGCTACATTCGAAGCCTACTTTTTACCTACTCTAGATAGACAAAATAAAACAGAAAATTTATAAAGGTGGAAAATATGTAAACATATAGAAAATTAAAACTACAGAAACACGAGACAGTTAGACAAAATGAACCCTATGTAAAAGGCTTTTATAGAAATATAGTTCTTAATTATACTTAAATATAATAATGAAACCAAGAAGCACTAACCGAACTACTAAAAAAGAACTATTTTTAGAATATCCATTAGCAAATAAGAACCTTACATTTAAGGAATCCACTGAACTTTTCTTGTAAGACCTTATTCTTGCATAAAGAAATAGATAACCAACACATTTTAGCTGTGGGTTTGGATTATATTTTTGGCTTTGGATTTTGTGTGTTTGTGCGTTTGTTTGTTTTTTTATTTTTTTGTAGACCCCAAGTCCGTAATTGCACAGCAAAGATAATGTGACAGTAGTCTGCAGCTGGGTCTGTGCAGCATTGTTTCACAGTGGTATTTTCATGACAATCAAAAAGCCTCCCTGTGCTTTGGAGGAAAGCAGCAGGAACTATTCACCACCACCAGAACACTGAAACTGTCCATTGAGAGACAATCTGCTGCTGATCAATTGAAATGCTCTAATACAACCTTTGTGACTTGCTCTTCAGAAGAAGATGTACACTGCCACCCACTTAGGGATGGAGTGACATTAAATATCTGCATGGCATCTTGATCTGGTCTTGATAAAAAAGTGCCCCGTTTCTGCATGTGCAATACAGCTTGCCAAGAGACCAAGAAAAAATTAGCATAGCCCGTAACACTGGCTACCTCTACCTTTCATGAATCTAAAGAGTAATCTTTTCAGCAAATTCTGCTGAAGTAAGATAAAATCAAACTAAGTGTTGGTCAAGGTCCTGTAACCACTTTAGAAAAAATGTTTTTTGCAATGATTCGAAGACATGGAAGCCATATCAAGTAAGAGAGAATAATTTCATAAAAATATATGAATGTTAGGTAGTCATAGAGGGAGAAGTTATGTTTAAGAACCTGATGTAAAGAAAAACATCTGGAGGCTTCTGATTCCTGAATGGTACATGGATTCTAGCTAACTGTAAATAACCATGGACAAAAAATATCTCAGTAGCCAATATTTTTCTCTGCTGGTATCAAATGAAATTCATTTCGTATCAGCTGGAGTTTTTATAGTGCTAATGGAAGTTATTTTCAGTTATCACGTCAGCCCATAAGTATACAAAGGCAGCAATTTTGCTAGTAATCTGGAGATCAGTTTGTATGTAGGGGGTATACTTTAGACTGTTTTTGCAGTGCAAGCTTTTATCTTAATAAATGTGGTGAATTATAAATAAAAAGGAAACGATAAAAAAAAGGAACATTCGTCTGGGGCTAAGGGTGGGTTTGGAAACATTTCATAGTGTGACTGTCTGAACTCTAAAACATGATGTCCAGTGAGCCCTGTGCTCAATGGGGTACCAATGTACCTGGGAACTAAAAAGGACTGATATTTTCCTTACAATAATTTCTCTGATATTTCTTTAGCATATGATGTGAAATAGAAGCTAGTCAAATTCTGCTGGGCTGCATAGCATACATGTAATTGCTACTTTTAAAAATGAGCTCATGCATTTTTAGCACATATCAGACTGCCAAAGTATTAAGTAGCCCAATAAACAAGGAGGGGTTTAACTCTGCTTTTTATAGCTATCAAAATCCTATCAGCAATGCCAGTCTCTAATTGTGGTATGTTGATTGGTGTTTCAACACACTTCAGTAAAAGGTAAAAATCACTCTCAATTGCTCACTTAGAAGGGTTTCCATATCTCAAAACTGTCACTTATTTTCTCTAATGAAAAATTTAACATTAGTTAGTTAAAATCTATCTGGCATAATGCATTCATAGTGCTTAAAAGTTGCACAACATGGTGTGATACACCACGCATAGACAATTTGTCTGTGCAAGAGGGCAGGACTGAGCTCTCAAAAAGCAATGCAGCTGAGTTTTCTTATATTGCTTAAAAATGTCAGCGACTGTTAATGATAATGGACCTTAAAGAGCTTTTTGTAATACTGGCTGGTCATTACAGCTATGTGAAGTGCAAGCTGCTATACTGCATGGTGTTCCCTGGCACCCTGGTGCCACAGTTGTCAAACTGGGAGGTCTATCAGGGTGCACAATGGTTCCACCCCTACTTCACCACTAAAATACCTTCCCACTGAAAATAGGATGAAGTGCGGAGGTACCCACACTTGTTGCACGGTTGGGACCCAACTGGTTTCATCAGATTTGGAGGTAGTCCTGTACTCCACTCTCTGGCTGGAGTCCTGTGGTACTTACTGCAGCAGATACAGGCTTGTTTCTTATACATTTGTAAAGGAAATTTATTTTAACTCATGATATAATTATCTACAGTATTTCCACATTAGGATGCCTGCCATCGATGCTGATAATGTAGAACAGCCTGTCAAACTGTGTATTGACCTTCTGCATGTCAGGTAAGATATGATCAGCTAATGAGATAAACAAAAGCAACTGGCTGAACATAGAACATATTCTTTCTTTTTTACACAATGCCTAGCTTCAACATTTACCACACTTTTTTTTTTTTTTTTTTTTTTTTTTTTTTCCAAAATCCCTATCTTATCATTTTTCCCCCTTTTTTTTTTTTTTTTTTTTTTTTTTTTTACCACCTCTGGTAAAATTTGGATTATAGGAAAGGCACATCCTCTAATTTTGTGAAGACTTAAAGAAAACACCAAAGTAATACAACAGCTCAAAAATTTTCTTTATTCAGTGAATAAACCTCAGTACTGTTTTAAGATGAAAAGCAACTAAACAAAATATTGGAGAATCCTAAATTGTCCCAGATTTTCAGTCCTTTAGGGCTCGAATCCCCAATAAGAAACCTAGTTTTATGTAATCTTCACAAGAATTGCAGGGACATACAGTGAAATCAGCACTAGATTCATAATTTTGCATTTAGGTAACAACAACTGTTAAACTTCATTGATGGCAATTTTCTTACCTTGTGCAAATGGTTAAACATCAGCCCATATTCTTGTTCTTCTACTCTAGTAAAACAATTGAACCATGAAACCTACCTGAATTCACAGGCAAAGGCAAACTTACGACTACTTTGTGCAACCAAGGTGACAAAACCATTTTTCTCAGCACTGCTGAGCTCTGGATCTTCATTGCCTTTCCCTTTGTGCAATCGGTTCCTCTTTAGCAGAGAGAGTTCCAAGGCTGTTTGAAAAAACACCAAAAACCTGCGTCACCATGACATCCGTACTCACTTTGCATTCATGACTGTAAGGAAGTACAGCATTAGGATTCTTCTGGTGAGTACAGGTGCTCTCATTTCCACACTAAAGACCAAGGTGGTGAAGATCAATGTCTGCATTGATATTAAAGTAAAGCCATTGAAGTGACATCCTGAACTACTTCAGCTGCCAACTTCCTTGTCTAGAAAACAGTCTGATCTAATCTGTTCTGCCCTGTTCTGTCCCATCCTATTCTTTGGATCAGCTTCACTAACAAAAAGGTCTAACCTTTTTTCAGTAATGTATTAAGCAGCACACTTCACATCTGTTATACAGAGATTATTTTTTCTTGCATTTTCTCTATGGGAAAAGAATAACATGGTATGTTTACGTCGGGTGGGACACTTACTGGAGGCTTTCTTCTGCTGTGCCAGGCAACCTCTATTTGCATTAAAGAAAGAGATATTCAAGCAGCCCAAGGTGCTAAGTTTTGTGAGAGTCCTTAGTTTGCACATTGAGTTCAGTCTATAGTCCTATATCATCCAGACCCTTGAGCTGCTTGTCTGAAGCAGGAAGGTTATACACTTACAATAATAGAAAAGCACATTATGCTGGCAGAATGGACTTATAAACTATGTAGCCAGCCTGCAGCAGGCTTAAAGAGGGGAAGCCTTCAAGAGGAGGTGCAAGACTTAGAGCCTTATTTGATATTTTCTGGAAAGACAATGCAGGAAGCAGAAAAAGGGTTTTATGTGCTCCTAGGATGCTGTTTTGCTGAATATTCATTCTGAACATTCTGCATTAGTTGAAGTCTATGTTATTTCATTGCTTTTGTCCATATGGAAGTGATAAAGACATTTACAGAAAAGGAAAAATCCACATACGAAAGATAGGATACAGTCTCCTAACCTCACAGAACTACTTGATCGCTTAGGAATGCTGCTACAAGACAGCTTAGTGTCGGCAAAGCAAACAGGGTGGGGACTTGAATGTACCTCTGTGGATGTAAATCTCCCTCTCTGTAAACCTTTGAGAGCGTGCTCCTATGCTTTTCTATCATTGATTGTTTGGTTAGGAGTTGTAAGTAAATGTTGAATATGAAAAGAGTAAAAGTAAACATTGGGAGGCATCACAAAGAGAGGTGGAATCTCCTTTTACTATCCTCCAGGATAGATTTAAACTCTTCTAGCAAACTTCTTGAGCCTTACTTTCAGCTGGCACCAATATAGCTAATACTGGAGGCTGCCAAATGCTGCCGAGAGATCCCAGCAGATGGGAGTAGTATCGACAGCAGCCGATCAATCATAGGCAGTGCTGTATCTGTTCCCATTATACCTTAAAGCTTGCATCCACAACTGACTGTTTTCAGGTTATATCTTACACTGGAGTGTGTAGTTAGCCTTTGCCTCATTTCTGCTTCGGCTTGTTTAGGACTGAGAAGCTGGATGTTGGGGCTGACAGCAGGTCGAATCAATACCAACTTCTTCAAGCATCAGCAGACAATTGGATGTGTCAAAGGAAAAGACGAGGTTTCTCTCCAGAATGAGTGTTTGGGTCTGAGACGGCACAGGCTGGTTGTGGCTCTCTTCCAGCAGCCAAGAGACGTCTCAGGGCTGCTCAGAGAAGCTTCTGTCTCAGCTCAGGGCTGTTTCATGAGCAAATATGCCGAACACTGGGAATCCACGCAGGTTGGTAGCTGTACTGTTGCCTGTGCTGGATCCCTAGTAAGGAAAAGTGACGCGAGGAAAAGAAGGCAGCTGTGTGATGTGCACTATCTTTTTTCCTCTATATACAGGCAAAAAAACATTAAACTGTTTCTTCAAGTGGCACTCCTGTGTCAGAATTTACTGCAGTTGAATCAGAGATGTTATGTGGTCACCAATGATTAAAAGAAAAGCAGTCTGTGCACAGAAGTAAAAATGAACAGTCACACTATCCGCAATTATAAGAGCAACAACGGCTTTTAGAACAGTATTCCAAACAGTAATACACCATGTACAATGCAATACTATGCCGAAAACTAGAATTTCAAATGAGTAATTAGTGGCCCCAGGCTACCTTTCAAAGAGAGCTTCATTTCAAGGTATGCTTTTCCTTTCTCCAAAAGTGTCTGGTTGACACAGAGTTTATAAGAAATACACAGATGATTCAGAAATAATGGAAAACCTCCTTCTGTCCCCAGTTTTTCTTATGTCGTCTGACCTGAATCTCTTTTAGGTCAACAGGAAGATAGCTGTGATGCCACTGAGTATCCTGTAAATCCTACTTGTCTATTCCACTGAGATTACTTGCAGATATTAAGGCTGAGGAGGCATTTGCAAATTTGAACTGATATTTATCAAATGTAAAACCGCAGTAAAGTCAGGAGAAATAAACAGATTGTGATTTTTTATCTTTCTAATGATCAATAAAAAGAATATTTTTTACAGATGATGAAAAGCTTGTAGTACTCAAACTGAAAAAAATTCCCAAACCTTTGATAAAGACACTGAGCATCTTCTACACCTGTTAAAACAACCAAAATAAACCAGTAAACCATGAATACCGTAATTAAATTTAGACCAACAATAAGATCTGAATTTTTACAGTGATATCATGCTGAAAGAACAGTTTAAATTATGGGAAAATTGCCTTATTTTTCTAAGGAAATAAATTGCTGCCTCTGCCTCCATCACATTTTACATTCAAAGCCACAAGACTTAAGTAGTAGGAGAGGAAAAAACAAAATTTTTCTTAACAAAGGTTTTCTGTGTTTTTACAGTAGCCATCTGTCATGGTTGAGTGTTGCTAATACTGAAAAAAGGTACAACCACCATACCCAGATGTCAGGCTTTTATAAATACTGACTGCTGAAAGCTTGGTAAGAATGTGAATTTATCATGTTTCCAAAATGAGATTTGGGTTTTCTGTCCTGTCTCATCCCCCAGTCTGGAAGCTCAAACTCACTTTCTGTTATCTTAGTTTTTGTTTTATATCATCTGTGTCAACAGCCTCTTTCTGTCTTCTGGATTAGTTAAGTGTTCTTTAACTTGTATTTCATCTGATGTTTGCATAGTATTTTCATATTAACAGTGGGAAAATGGTCAAGCTTCACTGATTTACCAGAACTGGCTGCTTCTTTTCTTTTCCTTATTAAAGGGGCCATTATATTCACAGTGTTGAGAAAATTGCCTTTTCTTAAAACACAAATCATGCCTTTCTTCATTCTAGAAATTGCCGCTTAAGAGCAAAAAATCATGCCTTTCTTCATTCTAGAAATTGCTGCTTAAAAGCAAAAAACAACAACAAAAAAGAAATCAAAATACAGTATTATGAGATAGTGATACTCAGCATCATGACGTCATGAAGACAGTTTGGAACTAATGTCTTTCCTATTGGGCTGAATTGGCACCCAAAGTGTCCCTCTAATGGAAATCAACAGAAGCACATCAGGGTCCTGTATTTCATTTTATTTTATTTTTTTTTATTGACTCAGCATTGGCTATCCTGACATGAAAATGCAGAGAACATGTAAACCTTGGTTTGTTTTTTGTTTGTTTTTTCACATTTTCTCCTTTTAAAAAAGGAAGAAAGATACAACTCACACACAAGAACGCTTTGACATTTGAGTGTTTGTTATACAGAAAGCAGTTGCCACGATCTTTTCTTTGAAGTTCCTTTTTGGGCATTTTGGAGCAAATGACCCCTTCATTCTGCAATCCAGAAGGAATGTTTATAACGGCCTTCTCTGAATAGATTTTTGCAAACTATTTCAGAAGGAAACCCACTGTAGCTCTGGTGAAAACAGCAAATCAATACATTGCCAATGGCATTTTGTCTATTGGTTGTCGCTTCATGTTTCTTGCTTGAATTAATACAACCAACAACCTATCAACCCTTTTATTATTGATCTTTTAAATTTCTTGATGACATTAGACAGTAAGGATATAGGGTTCTAACATACAGATACAAAATCTTAAGACTGGGGTTTTTTCACCTTCCCTTCAGATGAGAAGCTGGACTGAAGGAGTCTAGGAGGCCTTCTTCCTTCCCCTTCCAAAAATGAAGCATTTTGTTAAAATTAGTCCTCTGGAAGTCCGCTGTATCTGAACAGGTAAAGAGGCAGCTCCAGCAGGTGATTTTTGCTTTTCTCAGGCAAGTGTGAGGTAAGCAGCAGGACGTGCCCTGGAAAGGAACCCGTATCTGTCCATTGCTTGATGAGTTTGTGAGGAAGCACTTGTACCATCTTAGCTGAAGCTTTCCAGAAAAATTCCCAGGTCCAGATTTCAGCAGAGGAAATGGGTCTAGAAATGGGTCTTTTGTGCCGTGAGATTAGGTCAACTATGGCAAAAGTACCATCTTAAAAAAAGCTCTTAAAATTGCAATTAATAAAACCCCAATTGAAACAAAGCAAAAAATTAAAACAAAAAGAGAGGCTGACATAAACACTGTAAATATTTGTATTTTTTTTTTTATCAGAATAATTCTGATGTTTTCGCTAAGTGAAAGACCAAGAAATCAAAGAGAGTATTGGTGTCAAAAACGAGTTTCTGAGTGACAAAAAGGAGATATCCTGCCTTTGTTTTGGAAGACACACACTAAAATAGTTAGCAATTCTCTGACACATGCGCATCATTTTTGGTAAACCAGAAGAATTCTGTGGCTATCCCTCAGACTGTCATTCAAACCAATGCACTAACTCCAGACCTTTTTTGACTGCTGCAGACGTGGTGTATTCCCAGGTGGTTATTCTGTACTCTTAGGCGCCAAGAAGACATGTGGTTATTTCACTGAAATCAATGAAGTCTTTGAGAATGTATTTCGTAATAGACACTAGCCTATTGATCATGACATCAGTTTTAATAAATTGTTATAAAGGTTTTGGTTCACATTTAAGGCACCTGTATGGAGGCAGAAAACTTCCTGGAGATTTAGAAAGAGTTATTTGATCATGCAGTAAAAATGTCAAAATGTTAATAACAAAAAAATATATATCTCTTTCCTCCTGTTAATATTGGTTGTATTTTACAAAAGGTAGCTGGTTTTAAAGGAACTCAGGGCTCAGTCTCCACTATGGTCCTCTAAGACGGGATGAATGTGAAGTAGTCACTTGTGATATTTGATAGTTACTACAGATGCCTCATGAGTCTGTAAGTTCATTAACCACGCCTTCACTGAAATCTCTTCTGAAAGGCAGAGAGTACCAGTGACATGTTCTAAAATCCTGAATATATACTTTTATATTTGGAGGCAGAATATGTTCTGTAATTTATTCATTGGATGCTTTTTAAATGTAACTGCAGAAAAGTATGGATAGACTGTCTTCAAGGGATGTCTACAGTCATGAACAAACATTGTTTACTCCACTATCGTGAACAGTAAGCCTGAAACAAAAAATCAGCTCACATCAAGCAATTCTGAAATATTCGTCCTCTGCATAGAGAAGAACTGATGGTTCAGGAAATGTCAGTGGGAAAGGTGAAGAGCTGTGCAGGAAAACAGATTTTAAAATCTGCATTTCTTTTTCTGTATCACGGAGACAGTGAACTCTTTGCACCCACTTGGGCACAGCAGCACCAGCATCTCTTTTAACTCACACAATATTTTTAAGTCTTGATCTTGCACACTAAAGATAAACACATCTAACTTTCTGTGGGCATAGAATTGCCACACCTTCTCCTGGCGGTCATTCAGAAGTAGGTGTATTAGCTTCGCATATAATACATCCACTTTTTTTGTTACAGTTCTCATAAATGAACAGCATTTCATCTTGAAATGTAATTAGCCTTTTGAAATGAAATCCTACCTTACCGAAAGAAAGAGCAATCTTTTTCAGTGAGTCCAAAACACTATTTTTATTTCAGCTTGCAATAGACTAGCGTCTATACAGGTATTCCATTATCATTAAAAATCTATGAAGTGCAAACCTTGTCCAAGAGGCTACACAGAAGAGAAAATAATATCTTAAATTTTAATTATGTCTTTTCCTTTGTAACAAGTTATTTTATCAGAGGAGGAAAATCACAGTAAAGGCTTTTCTTCTAAAATAATACCTTAGATGATTGGGTCCCCTAATGTCATCTGATGAATCACAATGATAGTTCTCATTTATGGCCAATTGACACTGAATGGCAAGAACAGACCTGAGGGCAGAGTGAGCAGATTATTTTTTTTACAGCTGAACTCAGTCAGCACACCAGCTCTATAATTCCACCATATGTTACTACTTTCAAGGCAAATGTGAACATTATTTCTCTCAAGGAACACAATGCAGCACTATCAGGGTTTTGGTCCTTGACCCCTGAATCAAGCTTTTATGAAGCTTCAGTACTCAGGTCATACTTTTAATAGACAGGGTATCTAATAAACAGGAGACTCCTCAGCAGCAACCTTTGAACTACAGAAGCGACTGGTCTCACAGCTTATAAACTTATAAGTATAAAATCATATTTATAATTACTTTGTATTGTATTGTTATAGTTGTTATTATTCTATTCTATTTTATTCTATTTTACTCTATTCTATTCATTATGTTATATTATCCTGTATTATAGTATATTACTTTGCATTTCTTTGCATATTTGGGGTTTTTATAACCTAATAGCTATATGAAAAAGAGTAAAAACAAATAATTTCCAGATAGATGATGTGCAATTTGGGCAAAGATGGAGTTGAGAACCATAACTGTCTTTATGAGGTCCTTCCAGACATCTGCATCAAATTAACAACTTACAGTGCTTCAGGGCCTCACATTTTACCACTTTAGCTATTTTATCACTGAAAGTTATCAATGATTTGCCACTGGCTTCCATGGGAGCAGTCCTGAACCATAAACGAACAACTCAAGGTCACACAACTATAAAGTTGCAGATCCAGGAAATGAACCTTTGTCTCCTGACTCCTTATGTATTGCTTTAACCTCAAGGTGAGCCTTTGTACCTTTGTTCCTCAGTTTTCCTTTAAAAAAGTATTTTGACCAAAACATATTATCCATGATTTCACATGAATAATTCCTCCATAATTCCTCCTATAGTATGTCTTAGTTATATTTCTCATATATTTTTGATCTGGAAAGAAAAAAAAATGTGCAATGTCTCCCAGCTAAGTAAGTTTTCTGTTGAAAAATTCATGGAGCAGTTTTATACTTCCTATTGATCAGACCTTCCAAACAGGCTTGTAAACCAAAATCTAGTCTTCCTCAGAGGAATCAAGATGTAAAGCCATGCTTGCCCGCATTTTTGGATGTCTTTGAATGAGCTAACAGTAAAGTGAAGACTTCTCCAGGGTCCAGAGGTGGTGAACACAGGCAGAAAACCCATTGGATAGTTTGTTGGTGACTGAGACTTGCCCTCATTTACATGGAACATAAGGAAAGACATGTTACTGCAACTATGACTTTTTCCATTCATTTTACAGTAAAGCTGATGATGAAGAATGAGGAAAGAGTTGTGAAAAAAATATGTTTCAATACTTTAAATGCTTCCAAAACCTGCCCTTCCCCCTCCCCTCAACACTTCCCAGAACAATTTCAGACTTTTGGAAAGTTCTTGCCCATATTATTTACATTGAGGACCATAAGGGACAATCAGTCAGAAATGTGAAAATCTTCTAAGGGCTGTAATATTATTTACTAATGGCATGTTCCTGTGCTGCCAAAGAGACCAGATGCTACGGAGAAAGAAAAACAACTTGGAAACAGAAAAGCACTAATCCCCATTATGGTGTTCATCTCTAAACATTCTCCGAAGGCATTTTATGAACCCATTTGCAGGAAATGAACCCATACAAGATACGGGCTTAGGAGGGAAAAAACAGCATAAGCTGCTTTTTACTCTGACCTCAGAAATTATATCAGATTGACTGTCAGTCTCTGTAGAACTAATCAACAACAGCCCCTGACATCAGGGATTTATTCCTTTACTTGTGTTACTTGGTTCCCAGAGATAGCTGTGGCATTACTACTGTTTGCTGACAGGCAGAAGTGTGGCTATCACCTCAGACAAATCAAGAAAATACGATAGGGGGTTGCTTTAATTAAAAGAGAAACACAGAAGGGAATTAGTACTTTCATTGAGGAAACTCTTTCATTCTGCTTGCTAATTATCCATCAATTACACACAGAACAAGTTTTGAAATGGCCAACCGCTCCAAGCAATGAACCAATGTTTCCAGTACTAGATTTCTTTGTAGAAATGTGCTAATGTTTCTGAAAAAAAAAAACCCACAACAGTTTGGCTTAGCTCCCCTACGCCCCCCTCCCAAAGAATTAATCTTGTAAATAATCTGCTCTGTTATTTTCATTAGTGACCTTGGCAAAAAAGGTTGTCATTTCACAGATCAATTTTTGAGTGCTGATGCCGTGAAACTGGTTGGCACCATTAATATCAAAGACAATATGAGTATTTTGTACAAAGTAGATGACCTTGCAGGTTAGGGGGCTAGATCTGTGATGAAGTTTAATAGCACAAAGTGAAACTTCAGGAATTTAAGGATGAATAACAACTATTGCTGTAGCAATTATTGCTATGTGGGTTCATAAAATGAAAACAGCAGCAGGAGGAGAAAGATCAGGGTGTGGTGATACCTTATGGGATGGCCATTGCCTGGTCACCTTGTAAAATCATGTATGGGTCAAGGCTGTATGACCAAGGCTGCTATTAGATCCTGGAGGACTCGGCCATTTGCATTGAGTTGTCACTGTCTAATACTGGTGTAGTCGTGTTGTGAGAGAAACCAGGTGTCTGCCTATACTTGGAAAAATTTATATGAGATATCTCCCTTTTAGTTTCATAGTGATGATCCACTGTAAAATACTACTGCTTCAGTTCAGCAGAAACCATGTTGGACTCAGGGCACCCACATGGACTCAGGGCTCCCTTGCCTCTTGCGGAAGAGCCGAAGTGCCTGTTGCATCAGATCCCGGTCTCCTCTCCTTCCTGGTCACCTCACAGGGCCTGCCAAAGTGATAAGAGATGTTATTCTGAGTCGTAATCCACTCCACTTTTGCACAGTGGTTATAGGAATTAACATTTTCTTTGCTTTTAACTTTAGTAGCTAGTAACCAAATGAAATTCCAGGCTTTATATTAAATAAGTCCCCTGGAAGTAGGGACTGCCCTATAATTGAGTGATGCCAAATTCTAAGCAGTTTGAATTCAGTTTCTTTACTTCTTAAAATAACTTTGAAATGGTTTTCACATCAATTCCACAGGCAGACAAAATTATTGCTGTATAGAATATGAAAAAATCTGTTTGAAAATTTTCGTTTTTCAAAGCATTCTACCTCCAAACAGTAAGACTATAGTTTGTTATTTAGTACACCAAATCAAATGCACAACACTGAAGCACTGATTACAACTGATAATTTTTAGCGGAAACAAACACTGAATCCTACCCAACCTTTATCATTAATAATTGTATTTTGATAAGGTTATGTTAATAATGTTAACAAGCATAAGTTAAGACGTAAATAATGATATGTTATTATACTTCCTGGATGTAGCTGTATTTTAAACAGTTGGCAGAACAAATCCTCTTGATTCTCTGCTTCCAAAATTCTTGCCTTGCCTTGTTAACAATGATATAGATTATTATAGCCCTTTCTTTCTTTTTCACAGCTGTCAGTCCAGGTCTCCAGACTTTCATAAAATGATTTTGTTTCTTAAAAACACAAAAGCTGTCTGAAGGCTGAACATTTCTAATGCCTGTGCTTCTGCCCTTTGAGAAATTTTCATGCTGTTTTTTACAAACTCAGTCTGACCGCACTTGTCAGGATTTCTACTGCAAGATTTGTCCTTGCTCTATATCATCTTAATGGTTTATGATCTCATAGTTCAATGAACTTATGTATTGTCTTGATTTTACTTCCAAGCCTTGAATCCTGATCTGAGGCTGTCTCCTCTGCTTTGGCTTTTCTAATTGCCTTTTTCTCTAATCCCCATTATACTCTACTCGGGAACTCCACAAGCCTGCGAAGACGGTGTCTCTAATGCTGGAGACTTAGCTTTGTTATTGCTTCACAGAGGATGTTGAGCCAGGTTCACATGCTCAAAGATTTCTTGGCAGGGTCTATAGCCTGCTAACATACTTTGATTGTAACTGTGAAAGTTATTTTCGGGGAAAAATAAGAAACAGAAGAGACACTGAGCGAAAGAAAAATCTGAAAGGATTTCCTGGACCAGTCAGGAGAGGAAGTGAAGGGGGTCCCCAGTCAAACATCCTCACAGGTGCCCTCTACAATGCAGCAGGGGTTCCCCCCACAACGTTTCCTGTGGTAACTACATAGTCTTTGTCAGGACCTGCTCAAACCCTCTCTTGCTGTTTTTACTTATGGTGCTACCAGCATTGATCGGAGAGTACTTTAGTGAGGGGTAGGTGCTGGTAGTGCATGCCGATTATTGACTCTCATAATGCAAACCAAAAACTGCAACCAAGGACAGGAAAAAGTGAGGAAGTGAAGGTGGGATTCTCATGCCAATGGCAAAAAGGAGAACCTGTCACAATGACACTAGCAGGGCTTTTAGGTACAAGGCCATGAGAATAAGAAGGGAAATGACAAAGGAAAAATACAACCCTAGAGTGTCTGGAAAAGGATGCCTTATCAGCCTGAGTGAGGAAGTGCAGAACTGGCAGTGAAAGGCAGGCTGCAGATTTGTGACTGCCAAGCCTAAGCCCCCAGCAATGCAAAAGGTATCTTGGGCACTGAGCAACATTATGAAATCCAAGAGTTTCCTTCCTTTGTTCACTTCTTATATGAAAATAAATTTCAAGTTGTATTCTTTATAGGATTCAAATCCCTGTAACACACCCTGAAAAATGCCTTCCTCTTCCTCACTTAGCTGAAGGGTGCTAAGCAAATCTTGACGACCCTCTGCCGGACAATATTAAAGCATAGTTTCTGAAGTGGGAGTGAAAGATATGTTATTTTCTGTTCTTCATGCGCTCTGAAAAGTTAATTAAGAGATAAATGAAGAAAATGGCTGTTAAGAAAGGAGAAGAGCTTATATTCCCTTCTGCTACCATCAACTAAGTCTAACAGATCCCATTCACACCAGAATGATTGATTTTCTAATAAGCCAAACCAGGAGGTAGCCTGTTTTTATGTTTCCCATCTTTCTTTGAATATTCTGCCTAGGGCCACAGGGAGGAATTGGCTTTTATATAAATGAAGTCTAAGTAATCTTAGATGTCTCAAAAAGGACAACTCTATGTGTGTACTCTGCGTGGCTTCTCAGTCTCCAAGGAGGAAAAGAAAAATCTCTGTCATTTCTAGTTGGCTGTTAGGGCTTACTTCATGCCACAAACTCTTTTCTGTAAGTAAGGGTCTTTCCCTTTCAAATCTTGCCACTCTTGATTCAGTAGCTTTGAGAAGGCCCTTAGGTCTTTCTCCTCCCTTCGCTGCACCTTCTTCCTTTGTGGAAACTCCCTTCTGTGGTTCTTGTATTCAGCCATTACAAACTCTAGCCATTTACAGATTGGGCTGTTGCCTTCCTCAGGAAAGAGGACAGTTATCAGACCTTTGTTGACATCTCAGGGAGACAGCGGAAATAAACCAGTGGGTGTGACATGCGGTGGGGTCCAAGAATTTCCAAACAATTTTTGAGGACTACTGTAACTCCAGAGTACCACCTTGCTTGAGCTTATGATGACCGCATGGAACAGACCCTAACAGTGCCTGAGGGAGAAGCATTAAGGTTAATATCTGACTGCTTTTAGGACCTGGCCTATTTATTTATTTCATGGGGCCAAAAGCTCTGGTGGGGGCATAGTTTACAAGAAAAAATTTACTCTCACGAGCTTAAGCATACATCAGAAATGTCCAGGTGTGGTGACCTTCTGCAGGCTATATTGGAAAAAACAGCTTCTTTGTCCTCCCACTGGGAGGAGAACAGAGAGCATCTTGAGCAGAGGAAGCTGTTGCACCATCTGGCTGAGCTTTCAGGGCAAATATGAATGGTAGAGAAACAACTTAAAAGGAAAGGTATCCAGGAATGAAAAGGTCAGTCCAGAATCTTGAGTTCAGGTTGAGACACACATATTGGTCACGGTTGTCCCTTGAGGGTGGTGGATCTGGCAATACCAGTGGGCCTTGTGTCCCACACAACCACTTCTTCCACTGAATCACAGCCACCGAGACTGTGAAAAGTTAGTTTTAGAATAGGTGATAAGCTGCAAAGTATCCAGTTCTCCTCAGTTCCCCCTGAACAATATTACCTCCATTCCCATCAGTGGTGCTGGACACTGTTAAAATTGATCAGGAGGGAAGGATGGAGGTGAGCTATTTACTTGTGCTCTGCTGCTTAGTATAGCTGCAATACACTGGGGTAAGACAATGGTGTTGCTAACAAAGTAGATATGTGCTTTTATAACATTTTGTGCAACTGGGCAGAAAGAGGAAGCTGACCCGACCCAGGAGGCTGAGGATGGCATGCCAAAACCTGAGAAGATTATGTGCAACTCTGCTGTGTCCATTGTGCAATAAACACTCATAATGCTGGTCAGTCCCTTGAGGATGTTTAAATTAGATCATTTCACTTATATCATCCAAAAACTGTCCTAGAGAAATGTGGGTCAGGACATAGGTTTTGCTGATGAGCTCAGTGCAGTGTCTCTCCTTGTAAACTACACAACGATATATGTGTGACCAGTAGCCTAAATGATGGATGGCCTCCATGACAGCTAAGTCTGCCATGGATTTACTGATGTCACAGCAATACATGTGATGAATACACGTGTGGCCTGGTGAGCATCCAAGGGTCATTACTCTTTCTCTTGGGGTCCCAAAATAGGTAAGCTTTTTCTCTCAGGTCAAGGAGGGCACCACTCTGATTGAAGGGGACCAGAAATAAAACCTTGATCAACTTAAAAATATTGGCTGGGCTGAATGCAAAGGTAACCTGCGAAATTCAGCAGCCTGTGATACATATGTAACTTGAGAGGACATGATCTAGTAGACCTTGTGGCCCTTTTATCTATGAAAATGATGTACCTCTTAATTAGTTCTAACAGTCATCGAAGCAGGCGCGCAGTGATCTGACAGCAGGCAAGGTGTAGCTTGGAGATTATTTCAGAACTCTGCTTGGGAGACCAAAAATACAGAAACCACCTGACAGTGGTCAAGATTTCAGTTGATATAACCTAATCAGTAAGGACTCATTTTGGAGGACCCATCTTGGTACTAGAGCTTAATTAGAAGTGTTGCAGCAGATTTCGGTTGAGAGAACTTCACAGGGCACAAGGCCATTATGCAGCTTCATATCAAGAGGAAGACTGCAGAGCTGAAGAGAAGTGCAATAGCAATGAATGCAACCATGACTTTTAAAAAAAGAATCAAGTCATAGCAAATATATTTTAATAATGGAAAAAAAAAAAAGGCCAAGCATGATAGTTTTTTGTCATTAGCTTTGTGAATGGATTGAAAATTCACAAAAGTGAGGCAGTAGTAGCACTGTCTCCTCCTGCAAAATATCGAGGCAGATGTAGTATGGTCTAGCCATAGCAATACACCTGAAGGAAAGCCAGCAACACTCTCATTTGTAGTTCTGGCTTGCACTCTGAACAGTGTCTGGCTGTGAACAGACTATGCTTTTCCTTTTTGTCTAAAATTGAACATCTACAAACAGGTTCAGATTCATCAAAAGTAGAGTTTGAAAAAGTTACAGAAAAAAAAAAAAAGAAGAGGTAGTGAGATCCCTGCCGTGAAGAGCTTTTGGTCTACTGTAACAGCTGCCTTTTTTTGCAGAATGCAGAATGCTGCAGGATGACTCCCATATGCCCTTCCCTTTGCCACTCTAAACAAATCATACTTCTGAGACTGGTGAATATAAACTACTATAATTATACCATCTAAAAACTCCATGGACTCTTATTTTGGCAGAAGGTTCTTTTTTTCTGGCTGAACTTGGTGCAGAAGTAAATGCTGGTTTCCAGATACAGCTCAGCCAATGGAAGAAGGTACAACCCCTGGATACACATTATCCCATCCTGCTGGAGGCTACTGACTTGCTAGACCTGTTATACCAAATTACAAGTTCAGATTTCTCATTTAATGGAAGTACAGAAGACCTGAGCAATCAATATTTTCAGTTGTGCAAATGATCACCTTACTGTCTGCAAACAGCTCCTCCAGCCTTTCCTTAGTGATCAGAGATTCTGGGGTGCCATTTTTATTTTGGTGGGAAGGCATCTTTCTGTTTGGGTCTGAACAACTCCTAAGATCTAAGCTTCAGTTATGAGTCCCTGCTGCATAGCTGGATGAATGCACTGGTCTAGACTAGTGATCCACGTACCTAATTTTGAGACTATTGAATGTATGTGTGGAAACCTGAATAAGCCACAGTCCCTTCTGGTTCTTGAGAAGTTCTTCCCATCCCCTCTCAGGTATGGCTTTCTTGACCTCACCAAAGACCCTCAGGCTTTCTGGGGCAGGTACAGGCTCCCAGCTCTCTGTTAGCTGTGCCCCACTTCTCTGTCATTCCCTGCAGTATCAAGAACCTTCTTCCCATTTAAGTTGCTTCATAATTTTGCCAAGGAGCCCAGCAAATAACTGAGAATACAGAAACAAAATAAATACCATCTGTTAATTAAAAATTTGCATAAACATTGGCGATCTAAATATGCAACTGAAATAGTGGGGAAGCACGTTATTATTCAATGCCTTATTTCACATTTTAACAGACAAAAGCAGGCATTTCCATTATATATATATGTATATATATATATATATAAAGCTATTTGGTAGGCTTTTCAGACTCAGAAATTAAACAGCTGAGGCAGGCATTTATGTTGGTAAAAGCAAGGTTTAGGCCTATAGACCTGCAAAGCGACAAATGCATGTGTTTCCTAATTTGCTATAGGCAAAATCGGTCGGGTAATTTTCGACCAAAGATTTAAACTGTCTGAGACTATCAGCCCAAGTTTGCCTGAGATGAATTAAAGTGTTGTTCCACTGTCAGAATGGGCAATGGTTTCTGACAAGGGGTAGTCAACACCTCTAGAGCTGAATGGGCAAAAAAGCGCAAAACATCTCTGTGGTCTAAAACTATTTGCATGATTCAGCCTTTGGGAGGTAGTGTCACTTCCAGGTGGATCATCTGAATTTGTAGCTGAGTCTTTGGCTGTGACGAGAAAGGGAGGTGGATGCTGGACGTGCTGGTGGGAAAATGTACCTGGCTAAGTACAGATTTCATGGGGTTTTTTTTAGTGTGTTTCTTGGTTGGATTTTACTTAGTTCCCCAGTAGATCTAGGACAGTAAATGGATTCGTTAACAACCTTTTAGCATTATTACAGATTCCCTCTGAGATATGATGCATGGCAACACCAGACCTCATTGTCCTCAATGAGCTTTCTGCAAGATCACTTACCCAGGTCCTCATGCCCCTTTTCATCTCAGCCATGCCCCATCCCACCTCTAGCAATGTCAATGGAGTGCTTGTGCTTAGTCGTCTTTTTGCTACCTCTGACCAGGCTGAGGCCCAAGTTTGTTACTCCCCAAAATTGTTAGGGGCTGTTGGTGATCCTGTTGTTTGCCTTGGCTCTGCCCGCAACACACATCCCAGGGGTCCCCACAGCACCCTGCTCCCCAGCCCCAGTGGAAAAGCTGGTCAGTGCTGGCTTTGGAATTTACGATGTTTCTTGTATAGAATAACCATATCTGCCAACACCAGCTAGTAGGTATGAAGGACTTTTTCCAAAACAACAGTGTGTGTGCCTTGTGCTACCTGTATTGACTCCTTGCCATCTTACCTGCTCTGCCATCTTGAGTATGAGTGTTCTACTTTTTCCTCTTTACATGGGAAGACCCTTCTGTTCAGCAATCACTTCTGGTGTCGTCTGTCAGATCTCTTAGTCATGGCACTGTCCTCTTCCTACAGCTGCATTCTTCTGATGGGCTGCTGAGGACTCAGTATCCTCTTCTCTCCTAAGGGAGGGATATTGGAGCTGCTGAATTGGACTAGACTGTCTTGGGGAAAGAGTGGCATCCAGGGGATGAGAGTCATCCATAGTTTAAGACACCTAAATTTAGCATTTCACTCTGTTGTGGTTTCACCTGGGATTGAGTTGACTTTCTTACTAGCAGCTGGTATAGTGCAATGTTTTAGGATTGGGATAGGAGCATTGTTGACAGCACACTGATGTTTTTGTTGTTGCTAAGTAACCAAGGCGTTTCCTGCTCCTCACACATTTCCTGCACAAGAAGTTGGGAGGGAACACAGCCAGGACAGCTGATCCCAACACTCCAGAGGGATAACCCAAACCATATGATGTCATGCTCAGCATATAAAGCTGGAGGAAGAAGAAGGAAGGGAGAAGAAATCTGAATTTTATAGCTTTTATCTTCCCAAGTCACTGTTGCTTGTGATAGAGCCCTGTTTTCCTGGAGGTGGCTGAACACCTGCCTGCTGGTGGGGAAGCGGTGAATGAATTCCTTGCTTTGCTTTGCTTGCATGCAAGTGCTCAAGTGGCTTTTGCTTTACTTGTTAAACTGTCTTTATTTCAACCCACGGGTTTTCTCACTTGTACTCTTCTGATTCTCTCCCTCATCTTGTTGTGCGGGAAGTAAGTGAGTGGTTGCATAGTGCTTGATTGCCAGCTGGGGTTAAACCATGACACACTCTTAAGGACCTAGTAACAAGCTGTGTCTCTAACACTTATGTTGACCAATATTGCTCTCTAGTGCTGACCCCCAAAGGGGCACTGAAATACCAGCTCCTGTTGGATCACCAACACTGAGAAACTTCTTTTCAGATATCTAATTTCTGAAACTCAATTACAGACAGGAGGTACATTCAGTTGCCTACAGAAGGGTGATTCTGGAGATGCCCTAGGCTGAAAGACATTTGCGTGATATTCAACAAGGCCAAGTGCAGGGTCCTGCACCTGGGTCAGGGAAATCCTCAATATCAATGTAGACTGAATGGATTGAGAGCAGCCCTGCAGAGAAGGACTTGGGGATCCTGGTGCACAAAAAAAATGACATGAGCTTGCAATATGTACTTGCAGCCCAGAAAACCAGTCATATACTGGGCTGCATCAAAAGAAGCATGGCTGGCAGTTTGAGGGAGGTGACTACCACTCTGCTCTCATAAGACCCCACCTGATGTACAAGCAGGAGGGACATAGAAATGGTTGGAGCACCTCTACTACAAAGAAAGGCTGAGAGAGTTGGGGTGGTTTAGCCTGGAGAAGAGAAAGCTCCAGGGAGACCTTACTGTGTCCTTTGAGTTTATAAAGGGGGCTTATAAGAAAGGTGAAGACAGACTGCTATGAAGAAGGTCCTTAGTGATGAGACAAGGAGCAACTGTTTTAAACTGAAAGACTTGACATAAGGAATAAATTCTTTGTGATGACAGTGGTCAGATACTGAGGGAAGGTGTGAAAGTGCAAAAGGCCAGGTTGGATGGGGCTTTGAGAAACCTAATCTAGTGAAAGATTGTCCCTGCATGACTTTGGGATTGACCCACATGCTGTCAAGCCAGGCAGGGTGCCATATAGCATCTCAAATACACTAAGCAACTTTACTTAGGCAAAATTTTCTGCATAATCAGCACTGTCACTGGGGTCTAAAGACTGTTTCAGTTTGTTTCTCATCAGCTGAATATGCCTCTTGGCTCCTTTAATGGTATTAACAAGATCTTCATTGACTGGAATCGAGTTGAGAAGCATCTATTTGGATTCCTATAAGGAGACATCTACATTTAATCTGTGAGCTGAATCCCACTCTTGATCTCTTTAGCAGTATAACAGTGCCAAACTATTCACAAATCCTTAGCCTAGCTGGAAATTTAAAAACAAACAAGCAAGCAAGCTACTATTCAGTCTGAAACACCTTAAAGCAGCAAAACTTCCACTGCAAGAAGTTAAAATATCTTGTGTTGTTTAAATGAAAGATGATAGTCTCAGTTATTTCTGTTTCCTTTTTGCACACATGAGGCTGGACACTTCAGAAAAATACTAAATGCATTCAAATTTTTAATGGCTTTGTGGGAGCTGACACCACAGTTACACACATATCTGCTTTGTGAAATAATGTCCTAAACCAGCTGTCAGTTACAGAGTAGGCATCCTTCAGACAGTTAATGCTAATAAGGAATGTAGTTGCTTCTTCAGTGTCCTGGGAACACTGATTGTCCATCAAGATAATACAATACAATTGTCGTAAGAACAACCTTAGGAATGTCAGTCCCATACTTTGTCTGTACAAGGTCTCTTTCTATAAAACATAGTTTTTATTTCCTTGTTTAGACGCCACCAGAGAGATGTGGTTTTGCATTTCTGTAAGTGTATGCAATTCCATTAACAGTAAGAAAGTCTGGATTGTGCAACAAGAGAGGCTAGATCTCAATTAATTCATCTCTCATCTCTGCTGGAGAATTGCACCGTGTTTATCTAGGAGTACGGAAATTTCATCCTGGTCTCTTTCTATAAATTCTGTATGAACTGGTAACTAGCAAGTACCATTTTTGTCAGAGATATTTTTATGATAATTTTCTCTGTTTGCTGTGGAATATCAGCAGGTCATAGATTATCAAATGTCTCTCTGCAACCCCAAAACCATTTATTACATGTGAGATAAAGAGAAGTATGTCATTATGACAGAAAATATATTTTCTACTTGATAGATGCAAGATTTGATGGGAAATCGCCTAGATCTCACTTTACCTGGATATGCTTAAAAGTGCTTTATGCTGCAAACTGTGTGAGCTTATAAAACTATGAAGAGAAGAAAAGTCTCTTAAAAAAAAGAAAAACGTCTTTTATTTCTGTGCATTTCCACTAAGGTTTTGAAACTTGCGATCCAGCCTAAAGCTAGGCCTGTATCCAAGCGTAGGCACTGATGTTTGGATCTGCTTTTCAAAGGCAAGTTCTATATACAAAGGTTTGAAGTCTGTGCCTTTTAAGCAAATGTACCATCTTTTCTTACAAAGTTGGAGAGAGTTACAGAAAGTGGGATTTTTAAAAAATTGACCACAATCTTTCTTTTCACGTCTATAATATATGAATGAAATTTCTCAGGAAATATTGCTGTGCAACTCTTTATTCCACTGAGAGAGATTAGAGAAAATGAGAAACTGAATTGGGGCTGCAGTTAAGCAGGACTGTGAATTTGTCACTGCTGCAGGACTAGGAGAGCAGAGGGAATGACACTGAGACTGAAACACTGAAGAATGTCTTCAGAGTGAAATTAGCAGTAGCGTGTTTGATGGAAATGAATTTTCTTACCTTGCTCAACGTTTTTGAGTCAAATATTGGAAAGTGCAATGACCTAATTATTTCTTTATTGTACTGGTAAGGTTTCAAGTGACTGCCATTTCATACTGATTGAAGATTATTGTTGCTAACTATGTCGCTGTAGAATCGCATGTGCTCTTTCACTTCGATTTGAAAGTGTTACATTCAATGAAAATAGTCACTCTGTGCTAAGAGTTGCAGCTCAGAAGTTTGTCCCACAGGTTTTTCATTACACTAAAGCAGTGAGATCCAGGGGAAAAAAAAAAAAGAATGAAGATCTAGAATAAAACTATTTTCTAGGAAGAACTTGTTCAAGTTAGTTGTGCTCTTTATACATCTTCAAAAGGAAATGATTCCCCCTACATTTCTCAATGAAGACCCTTAGGATTCATGATGTTTTAATTTGCAAGAATGATATAGATATAGTCCAGAGATCCATAGAATCATAGAATTGACTATGTTGGAAGGGATATTTAAGATCATTTAGTCCAACCATTAACTTAACACTGTCAAAACCACCACTAAACCATATCTGCACTTCTTTTAAATACCTCCAGGGATGATGATTCAACCACTTTCTTGGGCAGCCTGATCCAGCGCTTGAGAATTCTCTTGGTGAAAAAATTTTTCCTAATATAAATCTTAAACCTCCCCTGGCACAACTTCAGGCCATTTCCTCCTGTCCTATTGCTTGCTACTTGGGAGAAGAAACCAGTCCCCAGCTCGCTACAAGCTCCTTTGATGTAGATGGAGAAGTAACAAGGTCTCCCCTAAGCCTCCTTTTCAGAGAACAGGCTAAATAATCCCAGCTCCCTGAGCCTCTCCTCACCAGACTTGTTCTTGGGAGTCCTCACCATCTTCATTGCTCTTCTCTGGGCACACTCCAGCACCTCAGTGTTTTTCTTGTAGTGAGGGGCCCAAAACTGAACACAGTATTCAAGGTGAGGCCTCTCCAGGGCTGAGTACAGTGGGAAAATCACTTCCCTAGTCCTGCTGGCCATGCTATCCCTGATACAGTCCCTGATGCTGTTGGCCTTCTTTGCCACATGGACACACTACCAACTCCTATTCAGCCGATGATCAACCAAGATCAACACCCCTGCCCAACTTGGTGTTGTCTATAAACTTACTGGGTGTGCACCCTATCCTTTTCTCCAGGTCATTAATACAGACATTAAACAAAACTGACCCCAATACTGAACCCTGGGGAATACCATTTGTCACCATCTGGATTTAACTTCATTCACCACAACTCTTTGGCCCTCCAGACAGTTTTTTTACCCATCAAAGTTTGTTCTCATCCAAGTAATATGCAGCCGGTTTCTCCAGGAGAATTCTGTGGAAAATGGTGTCAAAAGCTTTACTAAAGTCCAGTTAAATGACATTCAGTCTTTCCATCATCTACTAAGTGGGTCACCTTGTCATAGAAGGAGATCAGGTTTGTCAAGCAGGATCTGACTTTCATGCAGCCATGCTGACCGGACCTGATCACTTGGTTGTCCTGCATGTGCTGCATAATGGCACTCGGTGATTACTTGCTCCATAACCTTCCCTGGCACCAACGTCAGACTGACAGGCCTCAGGTTCACTGGATCCTCCTCCTGAGCCCTCTTGTGGATGTGTGTCGCACTTGCTAACCTTCAGTCAACTAGGACCTCTCGAGTTAGACAGAACTGTGGATAAATAATGGAAAGTGGCTTGGTGAGCATTTCCATCAGCTCCCTCAGTATCCTAGGGTGGATCCCATTCTGCCCCATAGACTTCTGCATGCCTAAGTGCTGTAGCAGCTCTCTCACCATTTCCCCTTGGATTATGGGGACTTCATTCTGCTCCCAGTCCCTTTCTTCTAGCTTAGGCGGCTAGAACTCAGGGAAGAACTGGTCCTACTACAAAAGACTGAAGCCAAGAAGGCATTAAATACTTCAGTCTTTTCCTTATCCTTGGATGTAGTGACAGTGCATATGAGCAACAAAAGTGTTTGTCCTTAAAGACTGAAGTAAAACTTATAATCTCTCTTTTTTTTTTTTTTCTTTTTTTTTTTTATTTTTTTTTATTATGTGCTAGAACATTATAGGCTATGAGACTTCCTAAAGCACCGATTCAACTGTGAAGTAAAATGTAATAGTTTATCAACCTGTCATTTTATCATACTACCCACACATTGTTAAAAGACTGCTGGGGACGGCAGAACTGGCATTAGTTTCTACATTCATTGGCTACATAGATCTAAGCTCCTCTGTACTTCTGTAAGAGAATTCACATATGTGTTTAATTAATGCTAGGTTCTAGTGATATTCATTACAATTTACTGTGTCATTATGGATTACTGTAGATGCTCAGTTTGAAAGATGACAAATTTGTGCCTGGAAGAGATGGCACTTTTTAATTTTGCAGGTGATTAAAAAGTATAGGCCAAATTCTGGCTCTAGATTTCACTGAATTCCTCTGAGATAGAATCTGGCTTTAGTTTACAACAGACTTGTGCAAGGTTGCAAAGAAAGCTCATTTGCACAATGTTGAAAGGACAATCTTCTTTCTACAGGGTGTGTCAAACAGCTCAGCTTGTCTTTAACTACTAGCAAACTCATGTAGGTTTAAGCTAATTACTTTTTGGCACAGAGAGACCTGAAGGGTTAGTTGCTTGTTCTGAGCTGTCACTTAGAAATTAACTGTCAAAATCCCCCAAACTTGTGTGAGTTCAGGGGCTTATTACTTCAGCCAAAGGCAGCATATGTGCTTTATATATCAATTTATAAAATACAGTGGTTTTGCTGCTTGAACAAGACCATTACTTGCCTTACATTTTTTAAAGGTTAGGTACCTAGCTGCCTAAGTCTAGGCAACTAGTGAAAAAACCCCATAGGTATACATCTCACAAGAGTTAGAAATAGCTGAAATGAGACGATAAACAACTTCTGTTTAGAGAAGCAGGTCTTCCACTGACATAAGAAGGATTAGACCTCATGTGAATAGTATTTGACTTGTTAGGAACCTTCACCATTTTTCAACAAATTTCTGAACTGTGTTTGCTGTGTTAGAAAGAGCCTGACTGTAAAAACAGTGTAGGCTCAGATCATATTCATATATGAATATAAATCTTCATCTGAAACGGTTTATGTTGCACTCTAGTATGCCATAAATTAAAAGTATTTCATTTTGTAGTCTGTTTTTTGTTTGTCTTATTGATTTCAGTCCAAATGTTAATCTCTGAATCTATATGTAGACCAAAAGGGTATGTTTCAGAACTGAGTGGCTGGCACTGATTTCAGAAGTCTGATCAGTCAGTCAAATTTGAAAGTATTGGCCTAAGATAGAACGTACTTTGAAATATTTCTCATTTAAATATTTCTCATTTAATATCCTTTTAAAACCTGTTCCTGCTTTATTGCAAACAGCAATATTGACCTGTGTGTCGAAAAGACCTTTCTTCAGCAAATTTTCATTGCATGTATTCCTCCTCTGTTTTGTTTTTCTGGTGGGTTTTGGTGGTGGTTTTTTTTTTTTTTTTTAGTGTGTCTTTATGGATTTTCTGAACTAGTCAGTGACTAGGAAAATGTTCCTATGTCTTCTTAAATATAAAATACCATAACTGTTCTATGACTCATTTTTATTTGTAATGCAGCTAAATGAAATATTAGAGGCAATTGTTCATTTGATGACTATCAACCTCCAGAAATGGTGTGAGAGAACCAGTAATCATTAAAGTTATAAATGGCATTTCACGGGGCTATATAGACAGCTAACAGGAAAGTGTTTACTCTTTTCTGTTTTAGATCTGTGTCTGCTTTTCTTCTATCTGCAAGGAGAAAATTGAAAGCAGTTTCTTTTATTCTGTGTTTTTCCAGGCTCTACTACTTGATCTAGTGCCAGCATCTAGGCAACTACTGGTCAAATTTGTCTATAAAGATAAACATCTTCTACAGAAAACTCAAGCCAAACATTAACAGAGCTTTTCTTCCTTACTTTCCTTTCTCTCCCAACCAAGTTCTGCATGCAACTGGCAGCAAATACTGCAAAATTCTGATTTGGCAAAATTTCAGCATCTTTGTGTGCACACACACAAGGCTTGATCCATGTGAGTACCATGTAAGATCATGTGGGACAGAGTTTAATGCAAAGATTTAGATGTTTCAGCTAAGACTCATATACGCCTCTCAACATCTGTGCCTCTAATCTAATCATACTGTTTTATCTTCTGATTTTGTTTATTCGTTTCCTTGGTTTCCTTTTTCTCAGTATAAGATGATGATATTTATCATTCAATCAATATGTTGTTTGTGTCTGTGATATTGTAACTTAGTCTAAGAAAGGTAGAACATTGTAGATGAGCAGGATCCTCACAAGAATTTTTTTCCCCCGCAAATAAACTAATTAACTAATTTACAATATTTTTCCTCTAGATTGCACTTATCCTAGTGTGAACAAGAAATAAACAAAGTTGATGGTGTTGAGAAAGGGGCACACATGAGTCAAGCATCTATCTAAAAGGCTTGTGCAAGAATCTTTAGAATTTTAAATGTGATTTTATTATTGTGTCGTTTTCAGATTTCTCATGAAGGATCTAAATACAGATCTGATTTGCTTTCTTGACAGAACACTAGCTAAAGCTTATGGAAATGCAATACAGTATTTCTGTACAGTCTGCACGTACAAGTATTGTGCTACAAAATGCCTTCTGTAATTGTAACTAGTGGTGGCTGAAGGAAATTTTGGATATAATCAGGAAAAAGAGAAATGATGTAGTGAGTAGGCTGATTTTGCTAGCAAGATTTTAGTGCATGTGCAATCCATGAGTATAAGCTTAGACAGTTGACTGGGAATTCACAGTTGACTTGAAGAGCTGAATATCACTGCATACCCTCCCCAAATGCTGCTGCTGAGCAAAGCACTGCAAAGTCTCATCACAGAAGAGGAAAAAGTGCTAAATCTGTGCATCAGGTAAACAAATGTAACTTGGAGCATTCATTTGGTCCATCTCTGTGGAAAGGAGAACTTCCCTGGTAAAACATGCTGAGAACTGGTTGTGGCTCTCATGGTATCTTCATTCTGATTAAGCCTGGGTGCAATTTCTTTGGCTAACCTTAGCCATTTATGGGTTAAATGCATAAATTTAAACTCCAATTGCAGTCAGTGAAGGGAAACGAGTTCTGAAGAAGGCAACTCATCCCCTCTTTGGACAATGGTTTGGTAGAACAGTGTCTCCATCAGTAGAAGTCTGTATGAGACGTGGTGCAGTTGAAATGACTGGCCCCAAGATCCCTCCCATCCCCAGCTGAGCATCTGTGCTGTCTTCCCAATGTTGGGCCTAGCAACCCAACAATAGTTCATTGGGTGGATCTCTGTTCTTTTCTTTTGCTCCTACAAAGTAAAAACAGCTGGTCTTCACCATACTAATTTGACTTAGCTTGTGATCAGCATTACTAATACCAGAATCTCAGCTAGGGATGAGCACGGGGTAGGCAGGATTGCAACAGCACTATTGCCATGGATTAGTGAAATGCAACTGCAAAACTTCAACCTCCCAAAGCCAGTAAGCATGTGTGTCAGTATGGGTTTTCTTACTTCTTTCCTGTATTTACAGGAAATGTAGGTAACTGAGGCTTACAGGGTTGAAGTTGAGTGAGATGGATCTGTCCCTTTGACTAGGAAAGTAAAATAACTCGGCATGGAAGTGCTGCAATACTAATTTCTGCACAGAAAACCATGCAAACTACAGTCTTATTTGCTGCCAGAAAAAAAGTTAAGAATGATAGAAGTTTTTTGGGAAACTCTGACAAGCTCTAAACTCTAAATTCCTGGGAATTTACCCAAAATTTGTTTCCAAACATACATAGGCTTTTCTAGAAGTAAATGAAACTAAATATTTATTCTTTTACATAAGCTTTCTCTCTCTCTTCTAGTCTTCATTATTTCATTCACTTCTTGGTTCTTTACTTTCACAATCTCTAGCAAGTAATTTTTAAGATCTTGAATAATAGTGTTGTTTTCAGGTTAGACTATCTAGGTAACCTGAGAGTCCAGCAGCTGAACCATCCTTTACTTATTCTTTTCCTGAGGGAGAGAAAAACTTCACAAGTTCTTTTCTAAGGAGAATTGATGAAGCTAGTGGTAAGATGTAGTCTGCCTAACTCAGAGATTAATCTGGTTCTTAAACTTCAGGCAAGTAGTGCAATGGTAAATCTGAGGTAAATGCCTCAGGTTGCTGCATAATCAATGACAACTTATTTAGGTGGATAATATATTCTCCTCTCTAATCTTTTGAAAGTGTCTTCCACTCTCCAATACTTATACGGGGGTTGGGGAGATGGGTAGGCATTAGTGTTAAGAGGTTAGGAAGCAATTCATTATACTAAATGAATATCTAAGCTACTCATCCTAAAATTCTTTATGGACATTGGAGGTACAATTATCACCTTCATTTAGACATCTAAAATGGGTCAGATGAGCTGCATCCTGAATAGCTTTATTTTTCTGCATAAATAAGGGAATCTCAGATGATTAGTTCAGATGCAGACATCTATATTGAAAAACTATAGCTTCCAAGGCTAAGCTTACTCTCACCTTAGTTATCAAAGATTTATATCCATGACGCTTCCCAGGTTTGGGGACTAACTGCCTCTGTCTACCTGGGACTTTTGCCAGATCACATCTACATGGCTTCTCTAAGGTCTGCAAATGGAGGAACTTCATCTGTAGCCTCTTCCTTGGTTTGTGTAGTTACAGGATCTGTCTTCTTTGCTGAGCTGGCCAATTTCACAGAAATTATAACCAATTATAAGACAGATCTGTCTAAGGATACCTAGAAATAAGCATCTGCATTGTAGATATCTGAAGTTAGGTAGGTCAAATCCCATCCAGACTGGTCATGCAAGACTGCTCCCACAAAAAAACCACCAGGCTTCAGTGTGTCAGGAATTTAAAATAATTGTTTCTTCCTACATTAGTCTAAATGAGTATTTAAAAACAGTCTTGGGGTTAATTCTACAGCAATACAAAGTGCATTTGCTGTGTGAGGGGAATACACATTTGAAAATTTCAATTAGACTTTACTGAGGGGTACCAATAATGTAGTGTGAATTGAGGCCCTAATACTGTAACTGGGCTTTCCTCTTAACTTCTGCAGCACAAAAGTCAGCAGTGAAGAGGATGTTATCAATTAGCATGTACAATAAGTGAGTCTTTGACTTAATTACCTGCAGTATTACCTTAGTTATAAGAAAAGCAGTAGCAGTACATTTACAGCATATATTCATCTCCAAAACAGAATAGTTTCTCCACAATCACACTGAAACTGTGGTTAAAATACCTTTGTGACACTTTTTCACGCCTCAGTAAATTCAGTATCAAAAAAAAACTTAGCTCCCATTTTGCTAGCCTGACTGATGCCAAGTGATCAAGAATGTCAACTCACCTCTTTGAACAGAAACAGAACATGCTGCATCTGTCCTGCTTCTGATAAGGCACAACCAAATTCACCTGTGACGAACAAAAAAACATGGTTGGCAAAAACATGTTGTAACTAAAAGGCAGGTTCTCTTTTATTTAGTTCTTCCAGCATCATTATTAATACATATCCATTTCTGAGTTCCTTCCTGAAAATAGAACAGCAGTTTAAACAAAAGAAGCTCCATTCTATTTCTGTGTTGCTCTGCTTTGCTTTGCTCTGTCTTTGTTCTGTTGACAAGTTCACTTGGAGGTTAAGGCAGTCTGATTTTTTTAACTCTAAGTTTTAACACTAAGGAGTGGTTGGATGCTATGATTTTTCTGTTGATAAAGCTGACTAAAGAAATTCCTACCTCCGTTCACGTGTTTATCTGGAGGCAAGCCTGTTCCCTTTCTGAATCTAACTCCTATAGTTCCCATATATGTATGTTTATGTTCATGTTCTAAATTGGATCAAGAAAGTGATACAGACTCTGAAAAATTGTTCCAAAATGTGAGTTCTTTTAACCTTCACTAATTCAATATTTATAGTCAAATAAGGAACGTGTATGTTTAGATCAACACCAGGCAACTAAAGATTACGTACATTGAATGAAACACAACCCAAGATAAAGTGTAAACCCATAGAAGCTTGATATACTTTTGCTTTTCATTGGCTAGGTCATTCCTGGCTTTCTTTCATTCTGTTTTTAAAAAGAGCATCAATGACTTTTCCCAGCATCAAAAGCTATCATTTTTTCTCATTTACTCATGATAGGTATGGGATATGTTGTGAGTTAAATCTCTTCAATGCTTCTGTATCTTCCTGTTTGATGCTGAAATTCAGATGATCTTTTGACAGCTGCTTGCAGAGAATTTTCTGGGATTAGCAACCCAGTAGGGATGAGGTACTTTTATTAGTTAATAAAAGAGGAACAAAAGTGTGTGGTCTTTTGGGAACAGTTAGTGCTGCTGGATATGCAACACTGCCATGAGGGTCATATACAACTTGCTGACATTTGATTGCAAGGCTTTTCTCAATGCACATCCATCTTCTCTGATCGAAGGTCCCCGCTGGTTTCATTCTCTGACTAGACAGTTGTATTTGACCATAAAGTCTGCTATAAAGAAGAACACACTTTGTACCCCACACTGCCTAACTTTCAACTTCAATATTCCTCAGCACCTTCAAAGCAGCTTTACTAGTAACAAACTTCTGCTTCTTTTTCATCCAGCTTCTGTCTCAGCAAGGATACTGTGGTGGGCGGAGCAGCCCTTTGAACTGGAACTGGAAAGCAGGACACATGCAATAGCTGTCCTGCCTGTAGGCATTTGTTTTATCTACCAGCTAGACAGTCTCTATCATTCCCATTCTTAAGGCAACTTTTCAGGCAACTTCTGCTAGGAACAAATTATCAGCACATATTTCTTTTAGATGAAGTGTTTGATTAGAAAAATCTTGTTTAAAGAGAAGAACCATTTCTTTCTCTAGGACAGTAGTGTCCTGTGTTTTTTCCTAGGGTGAATAAAAATTACTACACTTGGTATTTTAAAAGAGGCTCTTACTCAATCTAGGTACCTGGCCACCCAAGGTAAGTTCATTTGAATTATGCAGTAAGAAAGGTATAGAGACAACGGTTCAGATCTGCAGCTGTTGTAAACCATGATGGCTCAGAGGTTTCATGGCCACTAGACTTGATGCAGAATCCTCTCCCTTTGGGGGAGGTACACTTTGAGTTTTATCTTCCATCTGTAGTACTGGGGTACACAAGCTTCCCAAACTCTTCCAGACCTTCAGGAGAGAGATAGAACTAATTGGTTCAGCTATATTTGCTTATAATTTAGCAAATTTATGTTTCTTGCCTTCTTTTAATAACATTTGAAAAGTAATCTTTGTCAGTAATCACTGGAAAAGCCTATATCTCTTCATTGTCCACCATTTTTCATTTCCCAGCCAAACTGGGAATATTAAATTGCATCTCAATTGAGTTTTAAATCAAAAGTGAAATTTCAAACTGCTTTTGTTCATAAGTTACTTAGCTAACTGAGTCCGTATTCACAGGAACGTGAAGCAGTACATAATTCTACAGGTTTTCCTTCCCTGTTTTGCTGATAAATCTCAATCATAACCCAAAAGGCCCATGTCAAGTAATGAAAACAAACTCCAACCCCAGTCTCATTCAGTTCCTGGACTGTCTGATAGACTGACTAACAAGGGCCATACAGATAGTTGTAAGTCTTAATTTCTTACCATTATACAGGAGTATTTTTCAGTGAAAATCAGCCTGAATACAAGTTTCTTGCCTTCTAATCACCATGATCAGAGTGTTCCTCCCCACCTGGCTGTCTAGCAAAATCTGCTATGGTGGTAAAAAGGTATTAAGCAGTTGAGAATAATAGTTCTTATGCGATGGGACTCACATACTGCTCATATGCTCTCTGACTTTCCTATAGTAGGTAGATTGATTTGCCCAAATATTACATTTGGCAAATTTAATTTAAGCAATCTCAGGTTGAAGTATCTGGAAGTTACTGGAAGTTTTATGTCAATGAAGACTGTACTCCCTGACTTACTGTGTTCTGCCTTGAAAATAACGAATAGCCCCATGCCTAATTGTGGCCTAGATAAGGTCTAGAAGAGTATGGCACAGACAGCATTGTGTTGATCTGTCTGTAGTATAACTCTTTGACTAGAATTAGACAAAACCAATTTGATATGTAATGGGTCACAGATCATCTATTGTTCTGATTTTTCAAAACATAGTCTAATGCAATGAAGATTTACAGTAAGATTTATGCACATTAGGATAATGCTTCCCTACAGCTCATTTCAAAGCTTTCATAGTTTTGTCAGACAATTTAATTCAACATCATAACAAAAGTAAGTCTAATTGTCTTGGCTTTCAGTGCACCTTTATTTTGGGCAAGTCAAGCTTGTAATAACAAGAATTAGAGTCATAGACTAGCAGTGCACAAAAACAGCTGAATCTCCTAGGGTAAGAAGTTATCTTTCACAAAAGGTGTGTTGATTTGTCTTCATTAAGGGATAGAAACCAACCACAACAGATTACACTCAGCATTTACTAGCTTCCAATTTACATCTCTGGGTCCCTTCGTCAATTAAAAGACAGGGCTACACCCTTTTTGTTAGAGTTGCTGAAGACTTTTAATTTTGTCCTTGTATTGTAGTTACTGGTGATTTCTAGAAACCTGCTTTGAGGACCTAGTGGAGCATTGCTACAGGCTTATGCAAGTGTTGTTCTACAGAATCAGATAGGTAAAAGGCAAAAATGAGGCAAATATTTCTTTTCTGCCCTAAGGGGGTGGAGGGAGAGAAACAGGATAAATTGATGAGATGTTTTTGAGTTTGGGAAGATTTAAAATGGGCCCATGTTTTAAACAGCTGTATATGAAATGATATGAGATGAGTGAAAAGGCTTGGGGCTTTAAGTGGAATTTGGCAGGGAAACAGCATTTGCTGAAAAGAAGCATCTATGATTGTTGTGTGGGGAATTGCTTTCATTCGAGAAAGCTATAAGCCTTGTCAAATTATGAGTTGTAGCTGTAAAATATGCAGCTTTTTAAATGTACACTGCACATGTATGCATGACAAAGTTAGCTACATAATGAAAAATCCAGTCAGGTAAATTGCTGCAATTCAGAGGCTTCTTGAAAAAGGTACCTAAGCAAGCTTTGTCAGGTGCTAAATGACTGCTTGTGCAAAGAAGAGTTCTTGCCGACTTAGTAAGAGACATTGTGCCTTCAGTGACAAGACAATGGATGAAACAGGATTTTGGTCCCATTCTGTATGGCAAATCCTATATGTTTAAGAACATAAGTTTTACCTGAAACTGAAAAGCTAGCATTGAACCGGGGATCCCCTAAGCAAAGCTCACTGCATTAGAAAACGCAAATCATACTTGGTGAGTCTGGCTTCATTAGATTAAGGTCTGAGCACCATGCCATGCCACAAGGAAGCCAGTGGGCCAAGACCACTGTTAATTTTCATATCAGTCAATATAAAGGGACATTCTCCTTTGGAGATCAAATTCCCAGCTGAAGGTTTAAGGATTCCATTTTGTGCATAGACTTTATATTCTGAGTCTATGGAAGAAACTTGCCATACAGCTACTCGGTATTGCTACTGCCTACCACCAGCTTCCCCATAAATTTTGTAGTGATTTTGATATTATTCAGCAAATCTCAACAGAAACAACACTCTGGGCTGTATTCATGAGGTATAATCAACTTTTGCTTAAAAAGGATAGCAGTATACGTTGGATGAAAGAAATGAACTTCTGTAGTTGTCTGTAGGAACAGGAGTCTTGTCATCAAAGGTATTTGAGAGGTCAGTTTCAATTGAAATTAGATCTTAGCATTACAGATTCCTATACCTTTCAACTGAGGAAAAAAAGAGAAAAGCTATATATTTGTTACTTTTGTGATCATTCATCTCCTTTAGCACTTGTTTCTTACTTGAAATAACTCCTTAAGTGAAGTATACTTTGTATCACACAGGCTATTTCCTTAATGTCCCTTGCTTGCCATCAGATCCAGTTCAAGTGTTAGCCAAAAACATTGATTCTCTTGAGAGCAGTAATCTCAATATTTACTTAGTTATGCACTCATACTGAGCATCCCCAGCTAATACAAAAGACAATTAGTTTGCTGATTCATAGGCTTTTTTTTTTTTTTAAAGTTTCAGCTAGGACCAATAAAAACCAAGGTTAAATGTGTCTTTGAAAAGGCAGTCTGGTTTTGCAAGAAAGCTTTGAGCTGCATTATAGAAGGCTAATGATGGTTAGCTGCTTGGTTCGGTACTGGTGCAAGATTTTAATCTGGGGAGCTGTTGAGTTTCTTGCAGAGTTCTCGAAGCCCATTAAGGAGAGCTGCCCCAGAAGGGCCTGAGGGCATCCTGAACCTGCAGCATTGTGCGGGGAATGTGGTCAGGCTTTGCCTGAAACCAAACTTGTACCACAAAAAAAAGCCACAACCCCCGCAAAAAACTGCAGGAGAGCTGGTCCTGGGTGGTTTCTTACCTGTATGGGTAAGAATCAACACCAAGGGCTCCTACCATATTTATAAAGTTGCTCACTTAAGAAAGAAAAACTTTGAAGAATTAGTCATTGGAGTCCCTGTGTGTTTTAGATCTGCAAAGCAAGTAGGGCACCATGCCATATCTCCCCCTCCCTGGGACTTGTTTCAGGAGGCTGATTCCCAAAAAGCTGTCAGCCAGCCGTTGCTTCTTAGCGTTGATGCTGAAGTGTTCACTCAAGAAAGGAGGTAGGAGGCATTTAAATGACTGGCTCAGGCTGCCAAGATCAAAGCAGAAGTTGCACATTTTTAAAAGTGTAATGTGGCAGAACATCTAATAGCTGTAGCGCAGCAGCGCAGCCGGTTATTAGGAGTGCAACACATGAGTGGCTTTTGCCTGGGACATGGCTGGTGGCACCAGCAGGAGCTGCCTACCCCAGTGGGAGATTGAAGGGGGAGAGCCCCAGCAACTTGTTTCAGAGGGCTGGAGCAGAAAAATGAGACTGGCACTGACAAAGACAAAGAAATAGAGGAGAAACACCCACAGGTCACTCTAAGGATCTAGAGAAGGAGCACACAACTTTGGCTTGGCATTTTTCACAGTGTCATTAGTTCTTTAAGGACCTGTGCCCAGAAACTCTCAGCCATCAGAGGGCAAAAGAAGAGACTTGGTTTGGTGCCCACTCTTAACTTCATCATTACAAAATTCAACTGACTGAAATTGCTGCCGACACAGGGAAGAAAACAGAGTAATTAGGCAGCCATGTCTCTACCCTTATTTAATTTGTATTACCAAAGGAGGTAGAAACAGGAGGCATTTCTGTGTCACTGTGTGTTACACAAGTACAGAACAGAGAGGCTCCCTCTCCCCACAGCCTGCAGTCGTAGGCAGGAGACCTTAAAGAAACAACCAAAGCATTGAGACGTATAAGAGGTAGCTGGCCAAGCATCTCCCCAGGACCTGTTTGTGCTGAGTGAGGGAGGAGGAAGAGGGGGCTGCAGAGGAGGAAGGCACCCACAGCCTTTGCCTGCTGAATGGATGTATGCATGGGGTGAGATGGAGAAGTCACAGCTTTAGGGAAAAAATCCTTGTGGTGATCTTCTGGCTGCACGTCAGCAGAATAAGGTGACATTTGTCATTTGCCAGAGCAAAAAGCTGTTGCGCTAGCTGAGACGTGAGGTTGTGACACTGGTAGTGAGCAGGCAGGACAGCCAGGACAGGTACAGGCACATCCCAGGCAATCTGTGTCAGCTCTTAGGAGCAGAAAGCCTATCGCTGGGGCTAGGCAGCCAGTTGTAGCCGTAAGTGTTTGCTTAAAAAAAGTAGAAGAAAAAAAACCAGACAATTCCCCACTCCTACCCCCCCCCAAACCTAGAATTCAGGGCTTGTCAAAGGTGTCAGTCTGACAGTCCTGGAGCCTGGAATCCTCTCATTATCCACAGAGCAGGTGCAGCACGGGAGGCAGCAGGACAGGTTTTTCAGCACGGATCTGACAAGCCCTGCCTTTAGCAGTAAGATGCCAGTTTTGTGTGACAGATAAATTGTTGATCTCCTGATGGAGTCTGCAATTTGTGGTGGTAGGAGCAGTGGGGTTTGGAGAGTGATTGCGCTCTCATTGAGAGCTGAGATGAGGCAAACCACCCGCTTTGGACAACTTGAGTGAGAAGTCAGTCAGAAGTAGTGCATTACATTCAAGATCCATTACAGTGTAATTTAAACCAGCACCTCACAGACAAAAGTTCACTTCAGCACTTCAGCATTTTCTGGCCAAAGGTCTGAATGTTGGCTTTCAGACCCTCAAATCATTCAATATCTTACAAATTCCTCTCTTGGATCTTGTTATCCTTCTTGACCTGGCTCAGTAACCAGGGATGTGAAAATTTTAGGAAAAACTGGTGAGAGTGGCACTAGCCAGGTTTGATGTAGAATTGGCAGAGCCATCTCACACAGATGCTTCTCCCAGCCATACATACTTCCATTTGGAAGCTTTTTGTCATTCAGTGTTTGTCATATGCTAAATGCAGAAGCAGCTCAGCCTCTCAGGACCTGCTGTTCCTGATAGCCTGGAACTTGGTTGGGAGAAGGGCTGGATCCTGCAAACTCAGGAGTATCCAGATCTCCCATGTTCTGGTTCCTGCAGAAGTGTCCTAACCACCTGGCAATCATGCAACATACAAGTGAAACAATGACCATATATTTTGAGTTGAAATCTCTGCTGTTTGATTGCATAAGGAATACTTGGCAGCACTGCCAGGGGCAACTGTGAGATGAGCTCGAGACTCTGAAACTATCAGGTTGGAAAGAACATCACTTGGACTTCATGGACAATCAGTCTTGTCCTGCCTGGCAATTCTTCTGTTGTTAAGGAGGGATAAAATATGTGAGTGTGAGAGCTTCTCCTGCTGTGGGTCTCTGACATTAGGGCTTGGAGGCTCCTGCCCAGCTGCTAATCCCTTTCTTGCTCTCTGCTGCCTGAGCTGATGCCCATCCGGTTGCTTATATAGTCACAGGGACTTTTTGTCAAGCCCTTGGAGGAACACTAATATTGTCCAAAGTGTCAGAGTCCCCTTCTGATGTTCTGCACCCATTGACTGGGAAATCTGCCTCCACCTCCCCACCCCTTTGGTCTCAAGGGAAGCATTTACCAGGCAGTGTAGTGATGGGATTTGGGGTAACAGTTTTAAACTGAAAGATGGTAGATTTAGATTAGATATTAAGAAGAAATCCTGTACTCTGAGGGTGGTGAGACACTGAAAGAAGTTGCCCAGAGAAGTTGTGGATGCCCCGTCCCTGGAAGTGTTCAAGTTCAGGCTGATGGGGCTTTGAGCAGCCCAGTCTAGTAGGATGTGTCCCTGCCCATTGGCAGAGGGTCTGGAACTCGATGATCTTCAAGATGCCTTCCATCTTTAGCCATTCTATGATTCAATGATTTTATGATTAGTTCAGATTATATTGCCATTTATTCATTTTTAAGAGAGGAAGGTGGCACTTTGCATATTAATAGGTTGAAATCATACATCCATTTTCAGTGTTAAACAGGGCAAACAGTCAGGAGATATTTATAGTGAGTTCCTAACCTTACAATAAGTTTTTATATTTGAAACACTTGGGTAACATAACCACTCAGCTTTTTAAGTTGTTGCCATAGGAGGAAAGAGAAACATTTACATGCAGCGAAGGAGAACTAAAGCAAGTCTTGCAAGGTACTGTTCTGCATTATCTCAGGCACTTCAGTGTCAATGGGGAATTGGGCATGGCAGACATCCAAGTGCTCAGCTTTTTACTACCAGTGATGTTCCCTCTAATGTTTTTCTCTTTGAGGGAAATTCATCAGATGGAAAACCTGAAGACATGTTATACTGTTCTGATCATCCTCCATTCTCTCCATTCATATGTTTAATACAGCCAACCCCAAATGTTCAAAATCCACAGATCACACTCTCATAAGTGACATTGAGTTAGAAGCCAGAACTTTTTAAGGAAAGCACATAAATAATAAAAAGCTTTTTTATTTCCTTCTCTTTTATGAGCTGTGAGGGTACATATGACTTAGTATCATAGGGATTCTTTTGTGAAAGTTAAGTCTAGATATTTCTCCTTGTTTTGCCTTTTCTTTCACTTTGCCTTTTCTTTCACCTTTCCTTGCCTTGCCTTGCCTTACCTTTTCCATTTTCTCTTTTCCCACCTTCTGATGTTTCCTGTCTTTTTTTTATTTTATTTTATTTTATTTTTAATTGATGCAGAGATTCTTAGAAATAATACGATCCTGAAGTCTAAGAAAAACTCTAAATTTCACAAGCCTGCTAATAAAGGCCAAAGCATTAGCAATACTGGAATTTATCCTTGTGGACAGAATCCCCAGACTGCTCTTTAGTTGCCTCTTTGAATTTTTTTTTTTTTTTTTTTGAGGAATGATGTTTCTTTTCTCTCTTTCTGGTTAAGAGAAGCCCTGGGTAAAAGGCGTTCATTTTATCTGTTGTGGTTTTTTTGACGTTGAAGAGAAAGATTATGAGTTAGTCTTGTGCCTGGTTTCAGCTCTTTAAAGGAGGGAGGGTAAGTCATATCAAGTCTGTGAGATTAGTTTCTGGCTTTCTGTGGGGCATGGCTTGAAAATACAATGAAATCTATCATATAGTTTTTAAATTATCACAAAAGATGCTTGACTATTTCACATTTCCTGTAAAGCACATTTTAAAAATTGCCTTGTTTCGGACTGTGGAGATGGGAGTCAATAAATCAAAGTGTCTGTACTTATGTGTTTACATATGAATGGGTGTCAAATCTCTGTTACAAGCAGTGGAGATTTCTGGATGAACTGACTCAGCTAAACGTAAGGTTATAGAGTCATTTTATGCCACTCTTGTCTCTAGAGTCTGTCTCAGACAGAGCAGTCTCCTGTAAGCTTGTGTTGTGCCCATCCACCCTGTGTTGGTATCAGGGATGCTTATGACATCTCCAGTAGTACCAGACACCAGTAGGACCACTGCCTGGCCGTCTAAAATTGCTCAGCTGACACATGGATGTCTACTCTGGAGGGAGATGAATCCCTCTCTGCACATGGCATAAGGAATGATCTATTAAGCTCTTTTAAATACAAGCATGTTATGCACCTCCGATGCCCTAAAACATCTGAGACATCTGCACTGGTTTAATACAGCTGTTGTGAACCTCATGCTTTGAGAGCACGGTGTGGAGTGGTGGCTGGAGGTAGGTGGGATGCCCCAGGGAATCTCATGTGGGGCTACGGACCAGAGCATGGGCAAATGAAGTGATTTCTGATGTGTTGTCTAGATTTCCATACAGTATATAAGGAATCAAGACACCCAGCTCTCAACAAGGCACCCTGAACTACCTTAATCTGTGACGAGAATCAACCCTTGGTTATTAGAAGGTGCAAATATTTACGATTTAAAATTCATACAGGTATTTCTACTACGAGCTGTAACCCCTCTGCACAAACAAAGGTGAGACGTTCTCCTTCGTGTAAGAAAAAAATAAATCAAAAGCAATAACTGCATATACAATGGGGGAAGGGTTTGGCTCAGTTTTTAGTTTATTACTTTTTGTCTGTGCATGTCTGCTTTTTTTTTTAAGTTCACTGATCTATTTTGAAATTTCTATTGCGCCCTTTCTCAATTCCTAAATGTGTTATTAGAAAAGCACACCAAAATATGGGGCTTCAATGGCAAGATGTGTATCTGCCTCTTTGCATATGTATTTTATGTAAAAAGATGAACATGCTTCTAATTTGCTCACTACTGTGTGACCTTTGTATTATGGTTTTGCTACGAGAGTTTCAAAAATTGTTTTGGACCAGTGGATCGTGTCTGAAGGAATAAAGCAGCAAAAATATTGCTGCTTTTCATTAAGGCTAATACATGCTGATAAATGCTAATGGCATTTTCTTGAGTACAAAATAGTGATACAAGACTCCAGTATAAAAATTAGTGGCTTAGTCTCAGGTAGGTGAGATATGGATAAACCACTAAGATCAAAATTAAAAAGAAATCGGAGAAGGAAAATTAGTTGCAAAATTTAAAAGGAAAATTGAAAACTCGGGGAAGAAAGCATATATTTCAAAGCACTGCAGTCAGATTGCTTTTTGTTGCTGTGGGCCCCTGTCCAGATCTTCCTTTTTCTTCCAAAAGGCTCACGTTCCCATAGGTCTTGTGCTTCTTCCAGGCACACAGGGCCACCTCTGGCACACGCTGGTATCTGATATGGTGGTAGACACTTGTGTGGGCGCAACTGAACTGGGCAGGTGAAGGCTTGAGGTTTTGCTGTTTGCTGAGATCATTAGGATACATTTGGCCTGGCCCCACTGCTTCTCCCCAGAAGCCAGATGTCTGGTGTCTTCCTTGTGCCATCTGAACATCCTCTCTTGCTATAGAGGATTTCTCTGCTCTGGGAAGTCCTGGGACACCACATTTAGGCAAGTTTATGTCTTCATAGTACCACTGAAAGTGGAGATGCTATGTGATCCCAAGCGTGGCTCTGAAGGTCGCTATATTTCATGTAAGAAATCCTAATCTAGCCTTCCCAGAATATGTACGGGAAGATTTTACTCTGCCTTGTAAGGATAAAATGGAGATCTCCCCTGACTAAACTGGAGTCCCAAAAGATAAGTATACCTGTGGAAAAAAACCAAGTGTGAAGAGATACTTTCAGCTTGAAGTCAGTCAGCCATGAAAAAATACTGCAAAGGATACGGCAAAAATTAATGCCAAGGACTGAGTTGTTATAGATCCTTGTTAACTGAGAAAAGAACAGAGTGCCAGATTTTTCTCTAGAGGCTAGCAGCAATTTCTACCATATTTTAGGTGAACAACAGAATTGTGAGGTTTTTACATGTTCTTTTTTTCTAGTTGAGACAGATGATCACTTATCACAAGGACTCGCATTTATTATACCCCCAGTGAGAAGTGAATGATGCATTAATGTAATTCTTTCTTTCTGCTGTAATTCTGAGACCTGTACCAGCAGGCTGTGACAAAGGCTGCCCACCCACAAACCCACATGATAAGGTTATTGTGAAAAAGATGGGTTAATCTGATTAATTGTACAACAGCATAGACTCTCAGGAACAGTCACAGGGAAACAAAAATCTCTTAATAGGCAGGAATTGCTTTTTTAAATTGTTACCTCAACAGAGAAGAGAGCTAGATTTCCAATGTAGGTTCTTTTTTTTTTTTTTTTTTTACACTCAGAAATCAGCCTGTCTAGAAAACTGAGGTTTTGGATGATCCTGGGTGAGTCTGAGCCCTGCCCACGCCGTGCAGCTTTTGAAAGCAAGCCTTTTGGTGTCTCTTGGGCTGGCACCGTGACTGCAGAAAGCTCTTGTCGTGCAGGAAACACAAACACTGCAAAAACTGGAAGTGAGAAGTGTTAAACAGTAAGCAAAGGAGCCATCACTGTCTTTATTTCTCCCTATATCATTTGTAAAGTACTTGGAAGAAAACAGCTGCTGTAAGCATTTTTCAGCTCTTTCTCAGCCATGTTGCTACTTTTCTGTGCACTTTTAACCAGAGTACTATAACAGCACAATTGATAAGAGACAGGATATTTTCTGTTCCTTAAAATCAGAGCCTTGCTGTGCCCTGCTAGTTCTGCTACCCATTACCTAGAGGGAAATCTGTTGGTTTTGCTTGTCTGGTACATTGAAAAATGCCTCATCCAAGGAATTAGAGAAAGAAAATAGTGAGTGAGCCTACAAAAAAACAGCGAGATGACAGATGGATGATGGCAATAATATGTAATCGAGAATGAATTTTGTTCATTAAGCCTGCAGGGATTCCGCACTCAGCTTCTGTAAAACAAGGTCTTTAAAAATTGTACATAAAGAGTAAAATGGCCATAATACTTCCTTTTGTAAGTGATGAAGCAATCACTTAAAAACATGAACTACGGCTCTGCAACGTGACTTGAGTCTGTGTGTGACAAGGACCCAAAGACATGAGCTCCTTTCAAAAATGATTGTCATCAAGAGGTTCTGGAGTAAAGCAATGAGAATAACAGAAGTTGTATCTCTCTTTAAATTACATTGAGAAGCAGATGCATTTTGGTGTTTGCCATTATTAGCTGTGTTCTATACATCCTCCAAGTTTGCAAATCCTCTCATGAGCTGCCCTTTTTTTCATTTTGTTGTGTTTCCATTTCTGAAGTGAAATTTTGGACCCACTGAACTTCGCAGAAGTCTTGTCTTTACTTGTCTGTTGGCAAGCAGCCGTGTTTCGTTCATCTCAGCAGCCCCAACAAAAAAGCCATGCTTTTTTTTTATATAACCAAACTAGTTTCCTGTCACATAACCCTTCCTCCTTCCTCACTCTCTTGCTGAAAAATATCTTCTCATTCTTCCATCCTCATCACTGGCAGTAGGTAGAAGCAAACGCTCAAGGAGCACGATAACTTCAGTAACAGATATTATTAGCTCTATTATTGGCATTATTAGCAGTTGTGTACTGAGGGTTTCCGTACACTTTGAAGAAGGATGGAACTAAATAACCTTATTTGCAAGCAGAGACAAATGACTTGATCAGTCCATACATTCACTTCTTTTCTCGTATTTAAATGACTTTTTCAGATTTGTCAAAAAATAATAGAAGCACTTTAAGTAAATTAGTCATTCATTAAGTTTCTGGGGCATCATTTTCTTCATATGAGGTATCTGTACACAAACCAGGAAGAGCTACTCACAAAAAAGCCAGTTATATCTTTCAGCCATACTTGCAGTAGAGTCTTTTTCACAAGTGTGTGTGGGAAGGAAAGCCAAGCTTTGAAGAAAATGGGTGACTATATTTACTACACAGAGACTTGTTAATAAATATACTGTGAGAAGGAAAAACAAGTTAAATGGTATGGGCAAAAATCAGTTGAGCCTGTGTAAACTCATCAATTAAGCCTGGGAGAGTCTGGGGCAGTCTGCATGGGAGCTGTGACCTCTGCTGTTACTGACTGAGACCAGGTTTTTCTAATTAACATGACTCTCCGGGGACCACTGAATTGATGATGAGTTTTGTGCAGGTACCTGATCACCATTGTAAACAGAAGCCCAGAGATTCAGATTGCAGGTGCTTCACTGTGTGCTGCTGAGATGTATTTTCTCTCTGCATGCAAGGCATGGAGCCCTGTAAGAGAGTTGCCAGGGCACTGCTCTGAAAATTCAGTCCACACAAGTCAGTTTCTTTTTCATTCTTGTCATTCAGCCTTACTGAGATCGGGTGTGACCTTCCATATATATGATTTTATTTAAGCAACAAATTGCATACTCCATAAGAGTATATTTTCTCATATTTTCCAGCAGCATTTAAATACACCAGAGGCTTTTTCTTTGTGCACTTTCTGTAGGAGGTTGTTGCATATTGACAATTTTGCCTCAACAGTGGAGAGGAACGTCTTATTAAAATTGATGGTTTCTACTACATGACCTTTTCAAAAAGTGTTTTACATTTTACATAAGATTCCCAAGCTGTTGAAAGCCTACTACTCACATTACATTTCTGTCCCATTTAATTTCCTCACTCCTCTTCTGTCTTGAAAAAATTAGAAACCAGACAGGCTTTTCTCTGTCTTTAAAGGGGAGACTAGTTAATAGAATGCAAACAAGACCTTCTCAGAAACAGTATTATATCCGTACATAGGTGGAGACAGAGGTGATCAGCAACCATATAATAAATCTGGGGTGTCTCTCCACTGGGAAAATGAGAAGTGTCAGGGCATGAGCCTAGGCACTGTGATGTAGCTGTGGTACTGGGGAGCTGTTACAACAGCTGTTACAAGCTGGTATAATTCTTCACAGAAGGAGTGGTCAGACACTGGAATAGGCTGTCCAGGGAGGTGATTGAGTCACCACCACTGAGTGTGTTAAAGAGTCATTTAGATGTGATGTTGGGGTATGTGGTGTAAGGGAGAACTTTGAAGAGTGGGGCTGATGGTTGGGCTCGATGATCCCAAACTTGAATGACTCTATGATTCTGTGATTCTAACAGTACTTAGCATGCTTTTGGACCACAGCAGACCACACAGAGGGCACCAGTTTCAACTGCATAGGCTGGCTTCAGGCTTCACACTCTCCTAAGCAAACCGGCAAATCTTCACATTCCTTTAAATTATGCGTCTTAGGCAAATTTCAAATACATCTTGGGATAAAATCACAGTTCAGGCACCTCGGCCAAAAAAGCTGTTCAGAAAGGCAAAAAAGGCATGGGAAGAAACAGGGAAGAAAGTTGGAAACAGTTTTGCCTTTGCTATGGTAAGGTGAATTCAGAGATATAAGTGAGGAGGTGAGCCACAACAGCTAGATGACAGCCCATGGGGAGAGAGCTGGAGAAGGGCAGCAGAGAGGATCCAGGGCTTCAGCTGCCACTGCAAAGAAGCCATGGGGGAAAAATTAAAAAATTTAAGAAAAAAAAAAAGAAAAGATGAAGTCCAAAAGCTTTGGAGATGCAAGGAGTTAGTTGCAACACTGAGATGCCAGGAGGAGGGGGAGGTTCTCAGCAGCCAGCTCATGCTTTCCTATGCAATTTCACCAACATAATGTAAAACACACCGTGGTGTTTACTTCCACAGAGACATTACCCCCCGCCTTTTCTGAGGAGAGAAATGTGTGGGCTAAAGGTAAAGAACAGTGACACAAGCATTAACATCCCTGGGGACTTCATTTTAATGTTTCTTTCTCAGAAGCACATTCCTGGTGCTGTGCTGGGATGAAGTCCTGCAGTATTTTAAACTTTTATCTTCTGGTCCAGTGAGGAAATGGTGCAGAACTGAAATGCCACCCATACTCTGAACATTCAATTGTTGTTTTATATTTAAAAAGTGTCCCGTTGTTCATGGAAATATGACTCTACCAGAAAACCAACAGAAACTAGCTGGAATTTTTACTTGCCTTAAACACCAGCTTTTTAGCTCCAGCAAGCCTGTGTTTCCTTTGTATATATCTGCTAGCAATGGGGACAGTTGGATTAAAATAATTGGGCAATTAGAGCACCAGTTTAGGGAAAAACATTCTTTATAAGCAGTGCAAGGCCAAAAGGAAGCCATCCAAAAATGTTGTTATTGTTTCTTAACTTTTTGTTGTACCTTAGAACACAGACTGAGATTTGACATTAAATGACGTACACTAATCCAAACAGTTTGTGTCCTTACATTTCTAAAGTACAACCATGACATATTTGGCTCTTTTGTGTCAATTTAAGACTTTTGCATTCCCATCTCAGGCAGCAAATGTTTAAAATGTGTTTGCTGCGAGTGGGAAGGGTGATGGCAAAACGTATCAGAGTTGTTTCTGAACATATTGACCTTGAACTAGGCATCTCTTGATCTCTTGCTGGCAGTGCAAGGATGGTTACTGTGGTGCCTCAGCCAGGGTTGGCTGACCCAGAGCTTCTAAGCATGAGGGCTGAGCCATAGTGGGTGACAAAATATGTGCATGTGTATGTACAAGGCTGAACCCACGTTGGTATATAATTCAAGAAATATGTGGTTTGATGTCCTGAGCATTTGTGTAAGTTACTTGTGTCTGTCTGATACTGTGAGCAATTTACAGGGAGCCTTCAATGGACCCCAAAACAAATCATGACAAGATATTTGAAACAAACTCTCCAGTTGCAAGAATAATTCTGTATCCCTTTCTACATTATGTAACATGGTTGTTTATCATCAACTATGCAAGCAAGTAAAATTGCTTTTTTTATAAAACAACTGATTTTGAAATTGAAGAGCAGGTAAATACACTGAATGCTTTAAAATAGATTTGTAATTTAAGTGTTCTTCTCAATAAAACGGGACTGATATTTATTTAATAGGCTTTTATTTCTGGAATTACTAAACCCTTTATTGCTATATTGCAGTTAGAGAAAGCCAAGTGATTATTGATGTATGCTCTAATTAATCATTTCCCTCTTTTCCAGATCCGTGTCAGCAACAGCATTGCTTCTATTCTAGTAACAGGAGACATTAACAGAAGGCATAATAACTGGGTGGGGCTGTAGAAAACCAGACAAAATCAAGCAGACGAGCAGAGATAAAATGATTAATGATTTGTTCAAAAAACACCATTGATTTAATAATTTGAGGCTGACTGAGGTGTATTTTGGAAAGACCAATTGCCTGATGACTAGGAGGAGACAACCGTGTGTGTAGTGTCCTTGCTGAGTGCGTAAAGACAGCGGTATCTAAAGGTTAAAAACAGATGCATGAGAACCTGCTAGGAAACAATTAAGGGCTGAACATGCATGAGGTCAAGTGTGAAAACTGTTTCCTGCTTATTCTGTTTTTAATCTCCAAGCAGAGAAGAAATCAATAATCCCATATAGTGCACACCTCTGAATAAGAACTAACCACCCCACTCTGGGCAGCCTATTCACATGAGTTCCATGCATTGCTAATAAGATAAAAGAAATAAAGGATCTTTTTTTTCTCCGTTGCCATAAAATAGGAGCAGCATTTTATTTCTTCCCCTTGGTGCTGCTTTAAATGCAGGTTAGCTCGTGGCCACTGTACACCTGAGAGGGACAGAGAAAGTAACATACAGTTATTTGGATATACAATGAAAATACATCCCATGAACTGCTTTGACTTCCACAGACTCTGCAGGCAAAGCTGAAACATGCAAGAATGGGAGGAGTATTTGCCCTAATTCCTGAAGCAGCGTTTTACCATTCTGCTCTCTTTCTCTTTCCTCCCCTCTTTAAAGAGAGGCAATTGCCTACAGGAGCTGAGGCAGGGGCTCACAGACCCCATTCCATCAGTCAGTTCCTTTCAGTGCAGATGATTTTCTTTTCTCTGTTAGCAAACATTGATTTTCTTAGTTTTGTTTCTTTGGAGCTTTTCCTTGCAAGGCTCCGCTCTCTCTCATTGTGCTGCTGCAGATCACCAGTAACAGCAAGAAAAACTCTGACAATAATGTGGGCTACTTACCTGCTGCGTTCGAGCCAGCAGAGAAAACACAAGAGCACAAAAGGAAGCAGAAGGAAGACGCTCTGATGGTTAGGACCTTCTTAAAACACTCCTCCACTGAGAGGCCAGCAGCAAAATTTGGCAGTGGCCAGGCTGCAGCTGAGCAGAGACCTCTGCCCAATGCTGTGGCCAGTAGCATCACTTCATTTCGCTGGTCATTTTGTGTCTCCATCTGATTTACCCATCCCTTGTAAACTCTGCTGGGTAGGGACCATCGTTTCAACTGCAGTGTGACAGGGAAATAAGACACTGTTCACGCTGCTTAAACCTGATCTGGATCGAAGCAGTTTGTTTGCTTATTATCGATATGTAAGTAATGAGCAACCACCGAAGCATGCATGCAGGACAAATGCAACAGGTAAACCACAGTGCCAGACTGAAAAAACCTTAATGGACACCTACAGATTTCAAAAGACTCTTCTGTAACGGAAGCCAGAATGTTTTAATTCTATGCCATCACACACTCCCCTCGGCAGTGGGGGTCCCCCGAGTGCAGAGCCTGCCTGAGGGACCCATGGGGGCCTCAGCCCCACGGATAACCCTGTTTCTCCCCCCTGCTGCACCACTTCCCGAATGGCATTTCAGCCTAGGCCATTTCATTTCCACTGAGCCATCTCCACTGCCTCCTGTTTGACAGGTTCAGCCTGACTTGATGCCAGTCCCTTACCTAAAACATCAGGCTGTGGGCTATGTGCTTGTCAAGCTTCTGTTCCCATGACCCGCAGCAGCGAGGCGTAAAATGTGTGTTATTTGCAATTTGCCTGTAGTCACCATTGAGCACCACGGAGATGCCGACGTCTTTAATACTCAGGCTTGGCAGTGCAGTGGTTGAAAAAACTGGTTTGGTCTCTCTGTTTTGCAGGCAGAACATAAACTGCTTGAACTTTACATTTTTAATTGGAGTAGCTCAGGATTTAGCTACCACCATTACAATAAAAAAGCTATTCCAGAACCATCCTTTTCTGAGGCTTAGAAATATTTGTCTAATTTCCATCCTAAATATATTCATGGCCACTTTCTACTCACTGGTGCTTGCACGAGCTATGTTCATTAGTCTGAATAACAGCTATTTCACAGGCGACAGCACTGGAGTCCTGGTAGGAAGCCCCAACATCCAGGCAGACTTGTAGGCATCCTAAATCCATTTTTCAAGGAATTCTTTAAGGCTGGGGGAACAGCTTGGTGAGAGAGCTGCACGGAAGCCAGACTCTCAGCTGGGGGGGGAATGCTAGAAACAGTAGGAAAGATTTCTGGCTGAAAACCAATAAATGCATTATTATACAGGATTTTACATGCAGTGGGATGCAGTTAGCTTCACTTGAGAGTGGAAACCAAATTTTCCTTGGCCATAATCCTATCTCCCACACCTGATGCAAGATGGCTTCCAAGGGAAGAAAGAAACTCTCCAGAAGAAAGTTGAATCTTCATCTGGAGATTTAGCTACACTAACTTAGCTTTTATTAATCAAAAGGAGAAGAAGATTATTGCTTTAGCTTGCATGCAAGAATGCTTAGCTCAGCATGTTACTCTGTCAGTGTCAACATGTTGTCCCAGGAGAGCCTCCGTGACAGCTCCTCGAACTGCAAGAAGTAGTGATTTGTGGCTTTGTATCCGTGTACTGGTTGCACTCATTTATGGTGCTCTTGGGAAGCAGTGAGAGGCTGGGAGCTCTGCTACCAACCAGATTCTATATCAGAACACAACCCACATCCCAGTGCTGTGTCCCCTTCTTCTGACCAATGGCACTTGAGAATCTTTCAGCTTCAACAACCTCAAGATGATCAATGAAACTCCCATGCAGCTCTCTTTTCTCAGTATGCTCATAATTTCCCATCTAGTAAAAAGACCTCTTTTCCCTGCATGGCCTAAATAACAATTTGCAGGTTCTGTTGGGATATTTTCATGAGGTGTGGCTAAATCAAACCATCAAAGGCTTCCCTGGCACAAACAGCATTGAAGCTAACAGAGGCAATAAGCTGTGATTTGATTGCTCCAGACTAGGGATACTACCTTGTCCAGGTATCTCCAAAGTTTAGTGTAAGATGTCAAAGTTAAGTCACAATTTCTAGTTGCTGCACCTAGAGAAGTTCTGGAGCTATTGCTGCTCCTTCCAAATGGACATAAGTCTGGAGGTGGTTCCACAGACATGCCCTCTCCATTCGGTTCCAGTTTTTAAGTGTCCTGGATTTCTGCTTACAGCACCCAATTTTGCCTGTGTTTGACTAACAAGTAAGCACTCTTCAACAGTTTTCCTACCTAAGGCTAGTAAGTCAACTTGCACTCCCTGAGGAGAAGGAGAAAATTGCTTCCACAGTTTTCATATCACCAGCTTTCCAAACCACATCAAGAAACTATTTGAGGATTTATTTTTATTTTTTTTTTACTACACTTGTATAAAGTGCAAACATTCACTGCTAGTTCTGGTTTTAAATATTGCCTTCTCGGAGTTCACTGATGACTTTCAGATAGCTGGGAACACGTTATGCCTCTGGCAGACATCCTGGGAAATTTATGACTGCAACAAACCTCCAGTTCTTCAGGGGTCTTTGAATAAACTTGCATGTCAGCGTAATGAGAAGGAACAGCAAGCTGCTGTTGGTAGTCAGGGACCTTATAAGACTGCCCAGGGACAGGAGGTTCTGGAAATTAATAACTTTTATATTTTAAGTTCTGCTTTTCCAATGTAGATGAAAATAGTTGTCTGTGGATGTGAAACCAGATCAAAAAGAAAAAGCAGAACTCTGGAAAGAGATTTACTTGCATGGGCCATTTATCAGCTTGGGCAAGGCAAGTGACCTGGCTGATACATAGTACTACTTAAGTGCATACAGCAAAATTAGGAGATGTTCCTGCTGAAGACTGACTCCTACTGTTTTGGATTCACATGGCAGGACATGTGGCATCAGGACTTTGTCTTTGAGGAATGGACAACTTGAGACAGAAGTCTGCTTTTAAGAACAGGACAGATTTTTATGCATAGATGCAAAGCAGTTTTCTTTTTGGAGTTCAGGAACAGATTAAATTGTCAAGTATCAGGTTGCTGCATATCAGTGGTGGACATCTTGCAAGATGACTCACATTGTTTATGTATATTTTGGACATTAGATGGAGACCATAGTTGGATTTGCACAATAGAGTCATACTTCCATGTGGAATCCTATGATGAAGATATGCCCTTGGGCTGCTGCTTATGGGGAAAGCAACATGGTACTTGGCTATTATTGGGAGAGATTTGGTCCAAGCTGAGCTTCTTTTTAATGTGGAGCTGTGCCAAAGATGCCAGATACTTCCTTGTGTGGGATGACACAGGAGACAGAGTCCTAGTGGCAGAGGTGTGCAGAGCAGGAAGCACCTGGGTAAATCTCCCACTTGATAGTGGCATCGCCTAGTAAGAAGAGATACCCACCCCACCAAGCTGTTTCATGTTTAGCCCCAAAAACTGCAGTCTACAAAGGGACGATCCTCAGCCAGTTTACAGCCATAGACAGATACCTCCAGAGTACTGTAAATTAAACATTTTCCCAGTCTTGCCACTTTCCATGACTCAGCAGCCTGTGTTGAGATGTCTTCTAGTGCTTCAGAGGAAGTCAGTTTTAGTAAGACACCATTTTGGTTGAAAGCAGGAACAGTGGGTCTTTTATTGGAGTGGATAAGAAGAATGCACTTTTCGGGCTGGGAGCAACACCAAACATTTTGACAGGACAGGAGCACTTCTGGGATTTGGGAAAAAAAGGGGAAGTCCTCATGCAGTACCCTAAAACTCAGTTCCTGGGGAGGTCTCAGGTCATGGGGTGCTGAGAGGCAGCTGCAGAAGTCTTAGTGCCTGGCATACATGAGTAGAACGTGGGTGTCGCTGGGGATCTCAGTTATGGGCACACGAGATCTGCAGCTCTGCCTTGTGCAGTTGGCCTTTGCAAGCACCTTCCCCAAAACCTGTGCCATGGGCCAGGGACATCCCTATAACAGATTTTCAAAACCACTCAGTTCCTGCTGGTGTTGAGGCTCTCCATGTCCACAATGGTATGGCCTCAGGCTTCTCTCCACAAGACCTTAAAGATCCTGGGCCTTGAAGTCCTTTGGGCAAAGATTGTCTCCTTCTATATATATTTAGAGCATCAAGGAGATCTGAGCTTAGCAGAAGCTGTCAAAAAGAAATCATTGCTTTTGTGTGGCTCCCAGGTAAATATTCTTCATGAGGAAGGTTTTCTCTGAAAACAAGGGAGATACTAAAATAATTATTATTTGGAACCTGAAAGGCTTGACTTTGGAAAGTCAGAGTAATTTTAAAGTAAACCTACTTCAAAGTTTGTTTTAACTGGATTTTTTCATCATTTGTCTCAGCAAAAGAACAGGTGGTCAGGGCTTTCATGTTTGGCAGCTCATATTGCATTCATGCTTACATGTCCTGCAGTGCCCCACATCACTAGGAAGCAGCACTGTAAAATAATAAAAAAGAAATAAAAATCTGCTTTTATGCTGTATTGTTGTTTTGTCTATTGTTACTAACAGAGATTCACAGGGGAAGAGTAGCAATTTAAAAACTTCTGGAGTGACTTCAGGTCATTTTTAATTATTTGTGACACTAGGAATGAAATGCTAATTAGAAGTCAATGTAGTGAAGGTCTACTACTACTGCAGGAACTCCTGCCAGAGAAGCTCCAGCCGTATTATCTCTGAGATCACGTACTTTGCTGCTTCTGTGGGACCCAAGGGGATGTAATGAATGAAAGGGTGCCTCAGATGAGCATACGTGTCAAAGGAGAAAAGGATTGGAACACTCAAGCTAGAGGAAGGATTCAACCCAGAGGGAACCCACTGTGTGTGCTTGGATAAGCCTTAGGACACAGTAAGTATACGGATCTTTGAGAAGGATGAACGCAAGTCCATTTGTGTTGAGCACAACCTGGAGGGAGATCCAACAGAGGGGAGATCTTCATAGCCTAACCAAATGGAAGGAGAGACTTGTTACTGCTCTTCTGTTTGGCCAATGATGAGCCACTGGTGCACAAAATCACCAAAGCAGTTTCACAGCAATTGCTTCCTAAAACTTGCAAATCAAGATAAGGAAAGTGAGGGAAAAGCATGTTTCTGCAATCAAGAGATCAGGAGGCCACACGTTCAGTCCCTCAATAGTCCTTGTCAAAGGTCCCTGGGAAGTTCTTCTTGGCCATTTGCTTTATTTTCAGACCAGACAGATCTCTACTGGCTCAACCTGTTCTTTATTCAATCTCATTAAAATAAAAAGACAAAACCCTTTCCCACTATCTGCCACACAGTGTGAGAGCTATTGTTCATCACAGCACAACTAGCAGTATAAGAAAAGGCCTGTCTTCTACTTTATGTAATATTTCAAAACATATGCACTTTAGATATATTAAACAATNCCATGGCAGGGGGGTTGGAACTTGATGATCTCTAAGATCCCTTCCAACTCTAACCATTCTATGATTCTATGATAATATAATTGAATTAGAAAGCAAATACTACTGGTGAGGCCATGCTGATCAATACTGATGCATCTCCTTTGTATTGTTGTTTAATACTTCAGGAGACAAACAAAAAGGCATGAATACTATTAAAGGATTTTTTTTCCCCCAAGAATTTTAAAGTTTTTCTCGTAGCTGCTGTTACAGACGTAACCATAAAACCAGAAGACTGGTTTCACTGAGCCAAGCTAAGGATCCAATATCCTGTCTTTGGCAGAGAGGAATAACAGATGCTCAGAGAAAGAATGTAAGAAATAGCGCATTTATAGAGTGATCTTTCCCCTGGTATGCACTTGCCGTTTCCAGTAATAACCATTTAAGAGTTTCCAGTGCCAGCCATGGCATCCAGACCATCACGTTTAATGAGGGACTCCTCTCACTGGGCTGTCACCAGGTTGTTGTAATTAAGTCCCGAGTAATTCTGCGCCAGCTGGAGCTGGGCAGAGTCCAGACGGCTCCCGAAAAGGGCTTGAAGGAGCAGTCCCAGGGGCCGACCCACCGCCTGGCACCCTCTTGTGAAAGGTTGACCTGCCACTCATCCACTCCCCGGGTGGTGGAAGGCTCCGTGCCGAGTCCCCGGCCACCAGCACAGCCTTCCCTCAAACCTGCCCTGGCACAGGTGCTCTGGTCTGCGACTGTGTTCCTTGGGATGAAGTGACAATTAAAGAAAAAAGAAAAAAAAAAAAAGTAACACAAGCATTTCCAGGAGCGCTCCCAGTAACTCTTACTGCTGGGAATCAATAATTATGCATATGTTTCAGGAAAAAAGAGATAAAGCCTATGCACACTTCCCTATGGTTTACTGAAATAGTTTCCCAGCAACTGAGCGTCCTTCTTTATGAGTGTGTTAAGTGACTGAATGACTGTTTCTTCCCTTAAGTCTAAGACATTACTTTCTAGAATTCATTTGATGCATCCAGTTTCCATAAGCCCAAGTGTTCTTCCCTCCCATTATTTATCCCTTTGTGCTCAGACCTGATAACATACTCCCTATATCTTGTAAGAAGTCTTGCTATGCTTTTGGGAATGTTACAGGTCCCTGTAACCACTCAAGCATGAGATATCCACACAGGGTGTGGGGCAGCTCTGATCTGAACAGAATCAGACTTCTGGCTGAGTGCATCTGCCCTGGGCCCCAAAAGGCAGAGAAAAATTAAAAAAACTCAAACTATTTACAGATGTATTTATTCTGGAGCCATGGACCATCTGTACTTCACCTAAATGGCTCGTGGGCAAACCCTGAAAAAGCACTGCTGGGCTCAGCTTCCTTCTGTGTCCTGCATCAGGGCTCCCACAAGGCAGCCTATTACCGAGAGGTGGGTTTTTATGCTAAATTTTTCCTCCCCCTGGGACAATGCAACTCTGTAATTCCACTTTTGATGATACGGGATTTGTGAACTTGACCACATCAGGGTTGGGGATACAACTAAAATCATGGCCAGTGCTGCAGTAAACCAGCAAACCAAAGCACAGCTATTAGAGAGTTAAAAGATCTTAGGGTGCTAAATTACAGTGAGAAATATATCCATATGCATGCTGATGGGCCCAGTCCTCACACGCTGCATTTTTCAGAATGTCTAGTTGATTCAAGAACAAAACGTGTTCATTTCAAGGCAGACACAGCTGTTGAGAGTCTCCTGGTCCTTCACGTCCCAGGTATTAAAGCACTGGCTGGGTCAGCCTAAAGGAGAAGCTGGTAGCATTCAGATTGCAACAAGGATCACTTTGGAGAAGGGTCAGGTGATGCACAAGATGTCTCAGGCACCCTGGCTGAATTACTCTGTTGGATTCTGGTTTGCCACAGAAGCGAAATAACATTGAAAGGTATTCAGCACCTGAAGAGCAGAGCACCCAGAAACTCGATTTACCTGCAGGCATGTGCTCAGCATCATCCATGAACACTTGCAAAAGGGCAGATTATGGAGAAGTTAAGTATTTGGAAGATCTTTTTTGACTCCACTGTCAGGGCTGAGCAGGAAAAAACATGGGAGGAGGCATCTGACTCCTACAAAAGAAAGCAATAAGCACCTTCGATAAGGGGGCTGATGTGTCCACAAATGGCTGCTTATGTTTCCTTCCACTCACTGCTTCCACGATCTCAACATGTCCCAGACTTCTCTCCATCAGTGTTTGCATATCACTCCTTCCCACCTACCTAACCTCCACGCGACAAGCCTGCATAGTTTCAGTCAAACTTCTTTGTTTGAAGGAGAACTCTTCTACCGATGAGATTTACGCCTAAAATAAAGTGGGGTGCCATTGTTCTGGCTCTTGGTTTCACTAACGCCCTTGGCTTTGAAGGAGCCAAAGATACCCTGCTACACCATCATCTACAAGAAGAAACGTTTTTCCTTTGTGCTGTAAGGAATTAATACTCCCTCTGACTATTAATTTTGCAGTGTACTATACACTCACTTGCAGGTGCTAGTAAAGATAATTTTTGTGCCAGTTAAAGCTCTGACTTGGCACAGAGATCGTATAGCTTTGCAAGTTGCTTTTCTCCTGCCTGGAGAACATATGTTTCTCTCCTATTTCTGCACCTCGGCTTTGGGGACAGCACCGTGCTAAACAGTGGCACGACCTGTCGTCCTCAGCTGCTCTGTGTCATTTTAAACAGCAGCTGCTGGAGACACACCTGAAACAACTGTTGTCCCCGATTACCCAGCCTTGCACCGCTGGTGTGGTGAACCCACCCTGTCTACCACGTGTGGTGGTGGCCTCAGTGTGGGTCCCATGTCCTTTGCAAAGAACTCCCCCAACCCTTGCTACCATGAGGCCCCTTGCATTGGGCACCCTGTCCATGGCTGCACAGACCCCTACCCTGACACCCCTGGCACCTTTGGGGACTAGCCCCACGTAGGTGGTGACTGCAGGCGTGACAGCAGACTTCTGCAAGTCCCTGCCTACTCACTTCTTCAGATGAAAAGAAAACGAGTGTCTGCAAGGAAGCTCTGTAAAGATTTCCTGAAAAAGATGATTTCATGCATCTTACGCTCTGCCTTCGTTGCTGGCTGTTGCGCAGCTTCAGCAGGACTCGCGGCTGCTGCAGGTCTCTCCCAGGGAGTGATGCCCAGAAAAACACACCCAGACCCTCCTCAACTGCAGCCTTCCCTCCCTCCTGCGTGCCCTCATGCCCCGAACTCACTGCATGACTCTAACTTTGCAGCAGCCTGCTGCTGTTTACCAACAGGATTATCTCAGAAGTTGCCAGTATTTCCTCTACATCTGCTCCCCTCCCCCCAGCTAAATGTTTGGCGAAAAATGGAAAAGAACAATGGAAGGTTTTTACTCTGATTTTAGCTCCAGATTACATTTTCTGCTGATATGTATCCCACTGCAGACAAGAAAGAAAATCTCTCAGCCTTTTTCTTAGCAGACAGAAGCTGAGCGATGCAGGAGGTGTTTAACCATAAGGCTGAATGCAAGAGGCAGTCACAACAGCAAGTGGCAGGCAGCAGCCACTGCGCGTGTTCACGGGTTGTGTGCTGGTTCCTGGACACCACTTAGCAGTGCACTCACAGCAAATTTCAGATGCAGATGTGCACTGAAGATTTTAAATGAAAATCATACGGAATCCAAGTCAGCCAATCCCTCGGTGAGACAGCTTACCCGGTAAGTATTTCAATATGGCATAAAGTCTTGTGGTTGGTGTTAGATGAACACCGAAGGGGGAAGCCCAAAATAAATTGCATAATCAGTGATGTTAAGCAAAGATGTGAGCATGTGGGTAAACTACAACTGGACAAGTCGCTGCACACAGCTGGGTACAGGACACATGTGTGCAGCCAGTCTGAAATGAAAATCAACCACATTAGCTTAAAGTTCCCATTAAGGAGGGACACCATGGGCTCACTGCAGCCAAAGGGAAACTTCATGCTGCTTTCAATGGACGTCGCACACCATCCTGTGCTTTTTCCTCCTCTGCCTCTTACTGAAAAAATTGTTATGGAATAATAACAACCCCAAGCACTCCTTTGCTTTTGAAAGTAAGCCGCAATTTCAAATAGTTTTCAAAATGATTGACTATCCATCAACAAATATCATCTATAACGGGTTTTCTCATCTAACCATAGCTTGTAAGTGAAAGTTTGTAGGTGCTTGCAGCTAGGCAAAGAAAAGGCAGAAATGAAATAAAAAGCAGGTGTCACAATTCAAAATATTGAGCATAATCTCTGGGTCCAAGAAACGAAATGTGCATTTATTTTGTAGCATAACATTTCTGACGTCTTTAGCTATTTGCTTCTTCAACTGTAGGTGCTAGATTTTGAAAATGATCTAAGTCCTGAATTTTCCTGGGAATTGAAATGCAAATATAAGCTGCATTCCAGCTGACAAGCAAACACTACAGCCACTGGGGACAGAGAAAATGAAATGCTGCAGTTAACTCAATCTTCTATTACAACTTCTATGAACATCGTATAAAAGTGGGATGCAAGTGTCATTAGTTTCCCAAAAAGTCATGCTTCCACACGCAGAATAAAGCAGTTTTTCAGTAAGTACTACTAGGTTAATGACAGGCCCTTTGTCTTATAATGATGCTGGAAATTTCATCTCACTGTGGCATCTAAATACTGTACAAACAAACAAGATTAAATTTCTGTCACAAAAATGATAAGCCTACTAATCTCATGTGTGTGTTTGCTGCCAGCCAACTTAAAGTAACGCTAGCCCTCTAGTGTTAAAAAAGAGTTTAGATTTGACTTAGTTCTGTGATACCTTAATAGAAGGCTCAGCTAGTGAAAATTCTTGAAACGACCTGTCTTTGGCATTTCTGAATGTCCAGCTCATGGGGAATATAATGTTTGATTACAACTGTGGATGACTGTACACATATTAAAATAAAACATTGTAGCTAGGTCGGCTTGGAAAACCAGTCTCATGGATTGTACTAAGACCTTTTGCCTACGGAAAAGCATTGATTTACTTGAAAGAGGAAAGGCTTTGTGAAAGGTATTCAAGCCCAAGCTGACTATTCGTGTCTAAAAGTGAATTAAGAGAGAAACATGTGCCCTGGGCCCTATTTGATGTTTATGTGGGCTGAGTAAATAATCATCATATCCTCTGTGGGTGTTACTCAGCTCAAACGTCTGGAATAAGACACAGGCTGTGTTCCATTGCCTGCAGTGTGAAACTATGAGGATGCCCTGCATGCTCTGTGGGATGTCAGGGAGGGCTTCTGGGGATAGTCAGAGCTACAAAGCTGCTCACATCCTATCTGAGGGCTGCACAAGGCAGGGGGAGCCATACCCAACACAGTCTCATCCAAAGCACCTCCTAGGGGGAGATTGCTGATTTATATTATCCCAGACTGCCCAGCAATGGCTTGGGGACATGTGGCTGGAGTGGCCCACAGCAGAGCTGGGGCTGTGCCAGCACCGGGCGGCACAACCACTCAGGCACAAGGGTGCAAACCACCCCCGAGACAGCTTTTATTTAGCACCTCAGCTGCTCCCACAGATCCTAAGAATGTAAAGGAGTTACAACCATATAATTAAAGGTGCGGTTTTAAAACCATTTAAGACGGTTGATGTGCAGACCTGTGGGAGCACTCTTGCTATTAGAATAAAACCAAGGTTATTTGGGTTTTAACATAGATCAATAGAAAAAAAATCTTTAAACTGAAATAAGCATTTCCACAGGTATTCAAACTGATTTAGAGAAATCAATTTGCAACAACAGGTTAAATTTAAGCTGGTGCGACTTGCTCAGGTAGATAAGCCCTTACAGATACCGCTGAATTGATGTATGCATATAAAGCTGAAATACATCTGTAGGCCAAGGTCAGAGAAATGTTTTTGCTGCTGCTGATCCAATTAAGATGAAGGTTTTAATACTTGGATTTTTAAACTGGTAGTATTTTACAGAGCACAGAAAAAGAAGAAATTGGGTGAAGAGTTAAACCAGATGAGCTCACTGCATCATACTTTCCCAAGCGAGAAGAGGTGGAGCTGGCTAGGAGCATCAGTGTTTGAGACCTTCTTATAGCAGCTAAAACAGTTCAGATCATGTCCTCAGGAATGTCCACAGCACAGGAATGGATAAATTCCATGCTTCACATCACTGACTTGAAAGTTTTGGCAGAAAACCTTAGGTGAACCTCGCTGTGCACATTGTTTAGGTGAACCTCTTGCTGCCCAAGCACTGCAGTGCTGGAGGTGTTCCTTTCCTGCTAGAGTGGCTGAAGGAGTCCTGTGTCTGCTCGGCCTCTGCTGACCTTGGTAGAGCTTTAACTCTACCCACTGCAGTGATTTCCATCATGTGGATGCTCCAGTTAGAACTTGACTGCCCAAGTCTCTAGTACCCACTGATGTCTGTCTGGTATTAAACAGTAAGGGTATTGGAACAAGTATTTGAGGCAGGAACCTGTGGAAGGGGGATAAAATGCCACTTAGCTGTACACTTAGCTCACTGATGAGTTAATGACTCGGTGCTTCTAGATTCTTCATTGAGAACAATGGGCAACAGCTGCTAATGGGGTCTGACACTAGCCCCTTGGGATGAAGAGGAAGGTGCACTGAATTCTGGTGAAGCTCCCTTTGTGTTGCAGAGCAATTGAACAAAACAGGGCAATCAAGTTCCCAGCATCAGCCTATGCATTGTGGCAAGTTCATCTGCAGTGTGACTGAGCTGCCTTCAACAGGAGCAAATCTCAAAGCTAAATTCAGGGAGACAGGGGTAATTCTATTGGTAATTTTGACTGACAGCTCAGGCAAGTCTGTGTTTTAATTTGTGGAAACATTGCAGGAGGAGGAGTGCACGTTCTTGGTTAGCAGGTTTAGCACACATCTTGCTTGCTGGGACTCCAAATGTACTGTTACAATGGTGCAAACTCTCCTCCTGCATCAGCTATTCATGGACATCCTTATCGGCACAAGAAGAACAACTGTGGGCATGTTGTGAATAGAAGAGGAGAACAGAAAAGATTATTCTCACAAAGTCATTCACTTGCTTTTGGCAACTAAGTCTTCCTTGGCTTCTCAGGAGCTGCGATACTGGTCTTCAAATGCAGACAATACTGAACGTAATGTTATTTTGAAGATGTTTAAGCCCAATTGGTCCCCATTAGTTAAAACAGTGATAATATTTTCAGCTTGCCAGATAAGAGTGTACTTCATGTTTTTAGCTCTTAATTCAGTTGGATATCTTCCAGTAGCAAATGGTTTCAGGTTATTAATTTCATCATTACAAAAGTGATTGTCTGAAATCTCTCCTGACTTTGGAATGATATTGAGATACATCTTTGCTGCATGTTTTCATACTTCCCACAAGCTGGCTTTAATTTGAGTGCCAACAACACGCACTACCCTTTTGGCCCACCCAAGCCAGGAAGACTTTTATAGCTTGCTTCCTATGGAACAGAGCTCTCCTAGTGGATGAAAAGGAGTCTAAACACTTTCTTCTTTTTATTTGTATGGGATAACTCTGTATTTAATTCCAGGAGCCAAAAGCACTGTAGGTAGTAATATTCCCCTGGCAATTTTTTGTTTACCTTTGTTTAGGGTCTGTTCATGTTTGCACTTTTCTCTCAGACTGTGTGGAATGACTGATTTCCTGATGCACTGTTTCCTTTTTGTGTGTCTCCATTGTTTGTGCAGTCTGTTTGAACTTCAGTCATTCTTCAACTCTCCTCTCTCCTCCTTCACCTTCATGTGCAAATGTGCGCTGGTTGCTCTGCTGCAGAGTAGAAGGTTATCACTTTCTTTATCACTTTCTTTAGTTAGGTCGGGGGTGCCATACTAAGGAGGTCGCCTGGGTGCTCTGGTATATATTATTTTCATTTCTTTGTAATTCCATTTCCCTTCCTATATCTGAAAAAGTAAACTGAGGGAATAAGCAGGTGAGTACTGCTTTCTAAGAGCCATATTGCCACTTAAAGCAGATGGTCCAGGAATCTTCAGGATTTTGGAAGACACTGGAAGGCGGTCTATGAAATCATTACATTTTCACCACAGATTTGCCCCTGCCCCACACATGTGTGCACATATTCACATCTAGGCTCTAAAGCAGATAAAGAGAGTGGGTTAAATAAAAATAAAAACCGAACAGTCCTATTTAGTCCCATTTTTTGAATGAGACCCCTCATGGCAGTACTGATGAGGTCAGTTGCGGGACTTCTCACCAAAAGAACAAAGGCCCTTTAATTAGAAGAGTTTAAAGCATGTCTTAAAATAATTCTGTACAGACCACACATCCAGTCACTACGCAGCATTACCCCAGATAAGCCCGATATAGCAAATGCACTTAGAATGAAAACCAGAGGGAGGAATATTGCTTAAAGCAACTCACTTTTATTGACAGAGTACTGTAAGGCAAGGAAAAAAATGTTTGCCAGATTTTTTAAAAAGAAGATTCGCAGCAAGAATGATTCAGAAACATCTGCAGTTCAATATATTATTGAACTTTCAAAGGTATTATCTTTTATAAATAAAATATTTATCTTTTTGTCATAGATACAAAAAGCTCAACTTAAGCACAAAACAGAACACAAAATAATGGCTTTGCATACGAAGTTTTGTTGACGGTTCGTAATCTAGTAAACAAGTGAATGCACACGTTCTGTTACCATAGAATTACAGCTGACTAAACTTAAATATACCCCAAAACAGATAAAGAAACCACAAAATACAGATGCTTTCAATATGACTATTTAAAAAAAAAATCTCCAAACCATGTTCAACCATATACAGAGAACAAAACATTGAGAGATGCCAAGAAAATGATATTTTATGGCCAAAACGAATTTTGCATTTATGGTGAAGGCATTTGTGAAAACAATGCTGTATTCTGACCGCTCTATATTAATATTTTGGCCAGAAAACATCACAAAGCACTGGCTTTTGTCTGCTTTCTAAAGGATATAGTTCTTAGGTGGTGATGTACATTAACTGTGAGCCTCATACAAAAGCTCACATCAGGCCATGTTAGAGCAACCTATCATTTCCATAGGAAACACTGGTAACAGAAAGGTCCCAGCTATACTTAAAAACCCAGGGAGGGGCTGAGCAACAAAATCTGCAACCTCTTAGCACTTCCTTGAGAGAAGGGCACATTTCCACTCCGCGTTTTTAGACATCCTTAAATTCTGGAACTAAAAGACTCTGCTGTGGTTTTTTTGGCTTTCCTTCTCTACCTCCACTTCTGTATAGCGCTGGCCTTTCACTGGAAAAACTTTTATGAAAGGGATAGCTGCTTTTTCACCAGCGATAACGTAGCACTACTGGTGCTTCATAAAACAGAAGGCGGCTAACACGTCATAACATGATGCGTCGGGATAAAAGGGACAAAGGTGGTTACCCGCAGTACAGGGCCGTGCCTTAGCTCTGCAGGGCTGTAGCATGGGCAAGTAAAATTTACTTCTACCTAGACAGGCTAAACCAAACTGCATTTTAAAAGCCATACAATACTATTCTGTAATTAGAACCTCCAACATGCTAATTTTTTTCATACGGACAAGAAAGAAGTTTTTATTACGAGCACACAAAGGAATGGGACCCAATGAACAGGAGGATAATGACACTGTACATATATGTAACCAGTATATTCTGAAAATGAAGCATAAACAATGTTTTTCTCATGGAGGTCTTTTACTAGATGCTTACTTGCACAGTTTTCATGTCTTTTTATTTATTTTTTCTGTTTTCTCTATGAAAATCAAGCTCTTTGCATAATTAACCAAACCCCTAATATATTTACACTTTAAAAGCCAGTCCTTCACCTTCTGATTTTAAAATGAGTTTCAGTGTATCTTGCATATTTTAAAAAAAGATCCAGAAAAAGCTTAGATTTGTAATTCAGAATCTGTACTTTGTAAAAATACTTCCCTTGAACATGAAGTCAGTGCTGACCTCTTCAGGTCATTTGTGAATAATAAAATCTTTCTAAAGAAACGTTATTAAATAAGAAGGGAGGGAAAACACAAAAAGAATTACCCCTGTATTGTAAAGTGTTGCCACTTTAAAGTACGGTATAGACTGAAGAATAACACAGTGGTGTGTATATCAAAATACATTAAATAGCTACAGAACACAAGAAATCTTTCAACACTCTGTCTGCTAAAGGCAGTATAGTCTCTCTGGCTTTGTTAGTACTACTATTGTATACAGGTTTCTTAAAGTAGAGTTAGTAGCTATAGTGGTGAATTCTAACATATAGGTGTGTGCTATGCTTCATATGGCAGAAGGACAAGCATTTGAAAAAAATGATGACATTGATTTTAAGGAAATCGTACATCACAGAGAGTCTTAAATTCTAAATATAGAAAATTAGATTGTACTTGAAGGGGTTGGTGTTGTGGTATCACTTAAATTTTTCTCAGATATCAAGAAGGTCCTCTCCACTCTCATCGCTCTCCACAGTTAATTGTCTTGTCCACCATTTCTTGACTTCTGATCCACAAGAAGCAGCATCAGACATAGGATTCATTTTGCATACAACAGATTTCATAGTTGAACGTCCACCAAAGCGGAAGTTGACTGAAGACTCTGGATGGCTTATCGTTTTGGGGGCTATGAAATTAAACAGAAAGTTTTGTATTAGAGCAGATCTGCTTCTTGACCACTCTTCTGCAGAACTGGGGTATACAGAACGAACTGTACTGTAGCAGCTTTCAACTGATTTAGTGCAGAAATAGTTAGATTGTTCTAATGTGGCTTTTTTTCAGCTCCAGTTCAGCCCGCTCCTACTAATCTGCTGGTAGAGTAGTTTTAACTGAGCAGTGCCTCATTGCCTTCTGCTGGGATAGCTGATGCAATAGGTCTCTTCTTACCTGGCTAATTGCAAGCTAAATGGTTTAAGCAGTTCTTACATGAGCTGACCTGCTGGCAAAATGCTGAAAGTAGTAAATGCCAGAAAAAGTAACGGGCAAGTGCATTTAGAGTTGGCAGCTACACCTAGAAAGTGATATTTAGCTAGGGGTGGAAGCTAATACAAGGTGCTGGTCTGGCTCTAGGACAGCACTTAAACACATGCAGAAGTATATGAAAACCACAACTGATCTTAATGATGCTATTAATGATCTTAAATACATGCTTTTGTTGGACTGGGGCCAGTGTACTTAACATCTGCCAGGCTGTACTGTGCATGGAGATGGCCCTCCTTTTCTGAGACTGTCAACCAAGGAACATTCAAGAGTGACACGGCCAAGGTCAATGCAAAGAAAGGGAATCTTGAACTCCTCATTCTTACTTGAAAAACCTATCCCTTTGGCTACAATAGTACGAATCCTCATTAGCGTACTCCCTCTTTTACTCTTTTTCTCTGTTCCAATGAAACATTGAATTTGGCTGCTCGGTGACATTTAAGTGGAAAGCGTGAATTGGAAGCTCTGTTAAGCTATCCTGTTTCTTGGATGAGTACTCTGGTCACAAAAGTAGGGTTAATGGTACTCATAGCATGACAACCTCTTCTGCGTCCACCTAGATGTGATTAGGGTCTGAACAGCGGCAGCCTTTGAAGGCAGTGCTCTGACTTGGAACAGGACTGACTGATGGCAGCTGAAAGCAGGTTGATGTGCTGACACCTAACCTGTGACCACGACTGTGGCAGCAGGCAGCAAAGGACAATATGCACTTTAAGAGAGACTATTACAGGTGGTGGAGTGTGCTCTTGAGATAAAGAGCCTTTGATTGTACCTGTGCAGGCACAGACCCTCCTATTAGGCACAGTCTAACCTTCCTTTAGTCTGGTGGATGGTAGTTTCTAGAATAACTTGAGGATGTTCCCTGTTTGTGAGAAAATAAACGTGAAACTGATTGTATACCTGGCCAATTCCTGGCGGAAGCGAAGATGTAAAAATGTATGGTGTAAAGTATAAATCATACAGCTGGTATGTTTAGGTAAGACAAGGCACTCAGAAGTTATTACTGGTAGGAAAAACATTCATTTTCACTGTGCTTTATATGATTAAAGAGAACTCTAAATGCCCAAGATGTTGGCCAAACATAAAGGAAGGCATAGCCCCCAATCTAAAGATCCTGAGTAAATGTATGAAAAAGTAAAAAAAGCCAAAAACCTGCATATGGTAATGTCTGAAACAATCTTCCAAACTTTCAGAACTGGGAGGAAGGCGAGAAGACTGCTGTATTTTAGCATGTATCATGGTAGAAAAACCCTGATGTGGCTGCAAGCAGCAGGCAGAAGTAGAACTGTGAATCATGAAGCCTCTCATGGCCTTGTTATTGTAAAGCAGTGATTTGGCATGTGGGGACTACACTGACACACATTTTTCACCTACCTGATGGCAAACACCATTCCCCAATTCTCCGTTTTGGTTTCCCAGCATCTGCAGAGTCTTGTCGATAACCACCTCTGTCAGACAGTGTTGGGCTAAGGAGCTGCTGCTGGCTACTTGTCTAAACAGAAGAAAAAAAAGAATCTTAGTCATGTTCCCCATTGCATGGGGATAATCCCAAAAAGGGTTATTTTCCATTCTGCTTCCAAGCTTTAGACATGAATACAAACAAAAATATATTGCCGTTTATTAAGGCAGCACGGTTTCTATTTCTTACTGCCCCAGAAATCTACTCCTAATAGAAAACAAAAAGATCATTTGGGCTCAATTCCATTATACAGTCCTACTGAAGGGTACAAAATTGTTCTTGGCCTTCTACAGCGGAGTCCTTATGTTGTACCTTCTTCATTCCCTACCCTGGAAAAGCCCAGGACTTCTACTCACAGGAGCCAGCATACCCAATGTTATCCCTCTCAGTGTAAAAACTAGTCCAGAACGTGAACGTGAAAACTTCAAGTCCCTGAGCCTGTATACTACTCACGGTAGAGCTGAAAGTTGGTGCTGCCAGAGCAGTACAGATGAGTTGGCCCTTTATGGTGCTAGCAAGACAGCTAACTAAGCTGGGGAATCACTGCCTTAGACCATCCTGCCTTTACATCTGAAGGCAAAGAATGAAGCCAAAAAAGATAGCGCTTGACACTTTTCCACTTCAAATGATGATTAAAAAAGAACAAATGAGAAACATGGGAGTGTTCTGAATTTGTTCTGAGTAACTAATAGTCGTCTGGTCAACATACCTCTGGCTGTGCACTGTTGTCCTGATTAATAGCATTCATATCTTCACTTGGCTGTGTTGTCTCAATGCTGGGAGGATTCAGAAATCGGCTCAACTCCTGCTGTTGACTCTCTCGTAGACTATGGATAATGCTGCATGATTGCTGTTGTTTCTATGTGACAACAAAAATGTTCTCATCAGTGTGCCACAGTAATTGATTTTTTTTTAAAGCTTTTTAAATGTTTAACCGAACAGTTAGCATCAGATACGGATACCAGGTGCATTGACAAAGCCACATCTATCAGATGGTCGCTTTACTTAAATATAGTGACTTCCAGCATATGTTTAACCTTTGACATAGGAAATAGAGGATGAAACTTATAAACTATATTAAGTGAAAGGCAAGTTGCTCAACTGCTGGTTTAAATCTAGAGTTTAAAAACATAAAATTTTTTTGAATTTGTGAGTTAAAAGTTCTTGCAAAAAAAAGAAACGAGGAAATTGATAGAGATTCACTAAGGCAATGAAAAAATGAAGGCAATGAAAAAATCTGATTTGTTTCATGGACTTTAGAATAGTCTGTCAATAACACTGAAAAAACAGTAGTGGAAACCTTGGGACCGAGTACAGATTTACAATACAAATAGAAAAACAAAACCACTGCCATTATAAACTTACAATCTAATTTGCTTTTAAATTAAAATAAACAGCCCTTAGGAAGGGTTTCACTTTCCTGGGTAGTTTTCACATGCTCCCTCTAGAGAGACTTAGAGACTAACAAGAGAATTTGAAAATATATATTAACTTCCATAATTACATTCAGTTTATAAAAGGTTCATATAATGTGAAATGATCTGAACCATATTATTAGAGAGAAATGAATAGCATATTTACTTTAACATAGTGTAATTCAATATCATAATGAAATGAACAACAGAGATGAACAAACCCAGAATTGAGAGCTGAGATGAAATTTACTGCCATTATTATTACAGAGATGAGATCAAAATGAAACTATCTATCTGAATATGCCTTGAACACTAATGTTTTAGCTGGAATGTACAATTACATTCAAATTGTCCAGTTATGGTTTTTTTTTAACAAATTTACACATAGAAAAAGCCATATCCTGTGATCACTGGTCTCTATGGAAAACCTCCACACACAAGAAGTACATTTTTATGAAGTTAAAAAATAATAGAATCATAGAATGGTTTGGGTTGGAAATGACCTTTAAAGGTCACCTAGTCCAATGTCCCCTGCAATGAACAGAGACATCTTCAACTGTATCAGGTTGCTCAGATCCACGTCCAACCTGGCACTGAATGTTTCCAGGGATAAGGCATCTACCACCTCTCTGGGCAACCTGTGTCAGCTTTTCACTACCCTCATCATAAACATTTTCCTCCTTATCTCTAGTCTAAATCTACCCTCTTTTAGTTTAAAACCATCAGTCCTATTGCTATAGACCCTGTAAAAAATTATGTCCCCATCTTTCTTATAAATCCCCTTTATGTACTCAAAGGCTGCAATAAGGTATCTGGAGCCTTCTCTTCGCCAGGCTGAACAACCTCAGTTCTCTCAGTCTGTTCTCATGAGAGGTGATTCATCTACCTTATAATTTTTGTGGCCCTCCACTGGACCTGTTCAAACAGGTCTGTGTCCTTCCTGTGCTGAGGACTCCAAAGCTGGACACAGTACTCCAGGTGGGATCTCATGAGAGCAGAGTAGAGGGGCAGAATCACCTCCCTCAACCTGCTGGCCAGGCTTCTTTTGATGCAGCCCAGAATATGGTTAGCTTCTGGGTTGCAGGTGCACATTTTTAGCTCCTGTCCAGCTTTTCATCCATCAGTACCCCTCCAAGTCCTTCTAGGCAGGGCTGCTCTAAATCCCTTCATCCTCCAGTCTGTATTAATACCAGGAATTGCCCTTACTCAGATGCAACACCCTGCACTTGGCCTTGTTGAACCTCATCAGGTTTACACAGGCTCATTTCTTGAGTCTGTCCATACATGCATCAAAATATATACAGCAAAATATGCTTGTCAATATATGCATCAATAGGACCCAGCCCTATAGTAACTGAAAAATCAGTCATCAAGGCAACCAGGCTATGAGTCTTTATATAAAGGAAGAGTTGGTTTTGGAAGTAAAGAAGCGAATAATGGCAAAACCCAATTCAAATTTCCTAAAAGTCCTTTATATATATTTCATCCAATATGAACTTTGGTCAGCATATATCGTACCTATCCTGAGAAAAAGCAAAAATATTTCTGACTATTGAAGTACTACGTAAACAGACCACAGAAGCACTAGCTAGGTCCGTACTAGTAAATAAAACAAACTGGTATTTCGTGCAGTGCTGAAGCCAAATGAGACGTCAGGACTTGCACGATCTGGCTAATCTCTCCTTTACCACACAAGACAGCTTCAACCTCTGCCTACTGGGGGCAGTCTCCACCCTGACCCATGTCTGGAGGACAGTAGAGACCATAGGGCAGTGGTCTGGAAGAGTATGAGCATGCACAGGCCCAAACTGTGCTAAGGAACAGGCTAATGAGGATGGGTGACCTCATCCCAGTTCTGAGCCAATGCCTTGGCCCTGCTCTAGTTCACATACCTGATTTGCATGTACACATTGCTAATTTGCACACACAGAGTCACTGTAATGGCTCATTCAAATGATGCATCTCGATATGGATTCCCTCTCTGCTGGTGACTGATCATGGTATCTTCTCCCAGCAGAGGCAAGAAAATTATACAACCGCATTCTGTGAGGAAGGATTAGTCTATGAGGTTTCATCAAATTACATTGTTTTTCCTTTATTCCTTTGACTTTGGTCTCTGCACATGCACCTTCCTGCTGTATTGAAAAGACTGATAAATTTTTGGGCAGGAAGACAGCTTTTGCCTTCAAAAGATGCTTATTTTTGTAGCGCTTTCAATTGAGCTGTAACATACTTCTTTTTTGCTGAGTTAGCAACTGCGACATACTTCACATAAATATTATTGTGACTCCAGAGTAAATGAAGCATAGCGACAGCAAATTCCAGCATTGTTGAACAGTACAATCTCTGCAACCATTTAGATCCTGGTTTAGCTTGACTTACTGCTCTGATTCGCTTTAAGCACTTCTTCAGCCACATGCGTATGGTCTGTTTGGCCACCTCCTCTTCTATGGTATATTCCAGTTGCTCCCTAGCAAGCAGCTCTTCCAGTTGAAGACTTTTTCTGATATCAACAGACCTATATGAAAGCATGCTGGAAGAAACAGTTTTGTTTTATTTAGATGCTGGTGACCTTACGTTTTAATTTAAAAAAATAAAAGCTGGTACTTAAGAGCTTAGTGCAAAAATATGGAATTCAGATACGTGCAACGAATTTGCATTTGAAGCTTAAAAATTGCTGAGATGATTCCAGCCAGGAAAAACTTGTGGTGCTCAAAACAAATAAAAACCTGATTGCCTACATCTAGCTACCCAATACAAGTGAGCTGCTGAAGTATAAGCAGCTAGGGCATTTGTGGGTTCTCCCCAAGTGTTTATGTTTGAATAATATCCCAATTTCTGTTATTTCTAGTCAGATCCCCTGTCATGTTGCTGCACGAGTGGAGGCAATAATTTATCGCTTGGGATACAAAACCAACATGTGACTCCTGTTTATGACAAACCGTCTCCAATGAAAATGCTGAAATTACTCAGAGCTGATTCCCTAGGACCTGTATTTTCCATCACTAATATTTTTTTCAGGATAAAATTTAGGTTTTTATATTACATTTAAAATGGCAGTGCCTCTGTGGATTCCAGTCTTGCCTTTTCACAAGCTTAATGAATACCTGTTAGCCTGGAGAGAAATACAGAGAAATAGACTTTAACAAAGAAATAGAGAAATATGGAGAAAGATTTAGAGAATTTAGATTCCACAGATTTAGAGAAGATGTCAGGGTACCTGAGCACATCATGGAAAGTGACATCGCCACCATTATGGAGCCGTTCCATTTCATAGCACATGTGCTTGAACAGCAACTTGTCCTTGTCGAGATCCACCTCCAGCCTGCCCCGCAGAAGCCTCAGTAGAAATTTCACTCGGAAGGTAGGGATCACTCCCTGTGCAAAATTGCATAATAAATTATTACTGTGACCTAACAACCAACGCAGACATTCAACTTGATCAGTGAGAGGAACACTGTTTCTCCAAAGACACCATGTCAAATCCTGGCCTATTTAAGTCATTGTGAATACACTACTGAAGAATATACACGTGCAGCCAGCTCTTCAGCACATTCGTGGAAGGCTTTGCTGTTACTTGACTGATACACAATGAGAATCCATGCTGGTTGTTCTGTCAGAAATGTTCAAAGTTGCTCAGGGATTTAGTTTCCCCATTTGCATTAATCTGTAATGAGAATTATCTGTCCAAAGAGACGCCTTTGAAAAACTGAAATTAAACCACAATTTAAACATTCACAGTCAGGCCTATACCTGGCTGTAAATCTCTCCCCTTTTGTGTGCACCTTTGAACAGGAGAATGTTGGGAATTTACTGGGTTTGCTAAGGTCTTCTGCTCTAGGAGTCAACCTAGCACATGCTGCACTTTTTGTGATAACAATTTTGATTTGCTTTTAAAAAATTAGGACTGAAAGTATTTTCCTCTGGAACTGTGGTATCCATACTCTTTAAATATTTTGTTCTGTTAAATGAGCCTGACTGGAACTAATTTTTCAGTGATTCTGTGACTCTGTGTTGTTCCACAGCAGAGAGAGATACTATCAGTGATGGGCACGATGGACGCAGAACTCTCCACATCAGGACAGATTGCAGTTTCCATCTCCAGCACAGCCATGTGCCAACTACAAGCAACCAACCTCTTTCAACATAGTGTTGTTCATATTCAAATCCTAGTGATGTCATGAATCATTCAGATGATGATTTAACTTGTGTGGGCATTTGAACAGCTCAATCTCCCAGATGCTCTTCTCATCCGAGAATTACAGACTGGTTGAAGTTGGAAGGAACCTCTGGAGATCACCTTGTCTGACCCTCTCTGCTTAAGCAGGACCCAGGACCATGTCCAGATAGCTTCTGAATATCTCCAAGGATGGAGGTTCCAGAACCTCCCTGGGTACCTGTGCCAGTGCTTGGTCACCCTTACTGTGAAAAAGTGCTTCCTGATGTTCAGAGGGAACGTCCTGTATTTCAGCTTGTGTCCATTGCCTCTGGTTCTGTCACTTGGCACCACTAAAAACAGCCCAGTGTCATCCTCTTTGCACCTTCCCTTTAGGTATTTATATACACTGATGAGATCCCCCTGAGCCTTCTCCAGGCTGAACAGTCTGACCTCTCTCAGCTTCTCTTCACTGCAGACATGCTTCAGGTCATTCACCATCTTTGTGCTCCTTTGCTGGACTCTCTCCAGTATGTCTATGCCTCTCTGTGTTGTACAAAGGAGATGAGAACTGGGCCCAGGACTCCAGGTCTGGCCTCACTAGTATTGAATTAACACCCAGGATCCTCTCCCTTAGCCTGCTGGCAATGCTTGGCCTAATGCAGCCCAGGATACCATTAGCCCTCTTTGCCACAAAGGCACATTGCTGGCTCATGTTCCACCAGGACTCCCAGGTCCCTTCCTGCCAAGCCGCTTTCCAGCCAGTCAACCCCCAGCATGTACTGGTACCTGGGGTTGTCCAGCACTTCTCCTTGTTGCAGGACTTTGCACTTCCCCTCGTTGAATTGCCTAAGGTTCCTGTCATTTATCCAGCCTGTTTAGATCCCTCCAGATGGCACCATTATCCTCTGCTGCATCAGCCACTCCTCCCCATTTGGTGCCATCCGCAAACTTGCTGAGGATGCACTCTGCCCCATCATCCAGACCATTAATGAAGATGTGGAACAGGACTGGGACCAGTATTGATTCTTGGGGTACACCACTAGTTACTGAACCCCAACTGGACTTTGTGCCACCGATCATCACCTTCTGGGCCCAGCCATTCAGCCAGTGTTCAGTTCACCTCATCGTCTTCTCATCCAGCCCATACTTCATCAATTTCTCTATCAGAGTCTTACAGGAGACAGTGCCAAAATCTCAGCAAAACCCTTCTGAAGATCAGGCACAAAAATGGATGTAAGTCTGCAGACTTCCAAGGGAACAAGTCCCAGGGAGCTGGGAGGAAAGATGCTATTTTATTGATCCTATGAATGTCTACATTTGGTTTTAAATTTGTTATTATAAGTACTTTACAGTAGTAAAGAATAGGGATTAGTATCTGAAGGGCCATGAACAGTGGTAGATCATGCTCACTGAACTTTCACAACCTGAACAGTAACTGCTCAGCGAGTTTTGTCAGCACACTTTGTTTTCCCCATGTGTTTTTTTCAAGGAAAAACACGTATTTATTGGATTTCTGTATTCATTATCATTTTTTCTTACCTCTCTTTTGTCATCAACCATGTTCCATATAATTTGAAAATGCCTAAGATCATTATAACTTAAAAGTTGGTCCTCTTCAGTTGAGTAAAACAATGAGAAATTCTCCACAATGATAGCTGAAAAATCACAAAACCAAAATAAGCTATAAAGCAAGCCTGTAGTTACATTCTAACTGGTTAATCTCTATAAGCAACAATGACTTTCAACAAAGTATGAATTCTCTTGTGCAAACTTCACACTAATAAATGCCTGTGTGTTCAGATGAGGATTTTGAATAGGGAATATACTGTCATGATACACTGTTATTCACTCTGCTCACTTTTTAAAAGCTGTATTTTAACTGCTGGTGAGATACCTAATCTAACATCCAAAATCAAATGGGACAATTCCAACGATGTTGGAAAAATATCAACTGGGGGAAGGAGAAGTTCAGAAAATAGTAGCCCTTAGGGAAACTATAATCTACAAATATAACACATCTCTTTGTTGAAAAAACTTTCATTCCCCAAAATCCCTGTGTTTTAGCATACGACGTGCCAGAGGAGTATCAAAAACATCACATGCGTATAAAGCAATGGTGAAGATACAAGGTAACGCCAAACCTGAATACTACAACAGACTCAAATCTTATATATCACATGCCAAGATGGACATTTTTGTTATTGATGTATATTTTCACTTACCAACAAGCAAATTTAGCATGATGTATGCAATGATGACATAAAATGAACAGAAATACATAAGAGCACCAGCGTAATTTCCACAGTCTGTTTTCCAGTAGGTGCTGTTATCTGGTGTACAAAAAGGAGGTTGAACCTTCAAAACAGAAGAAAACAAAGTCAATCAATCATTCGAATTCAAGAAGAGATTCTTATTTTCTCTGCAATCAATACAATAATTATGAGTATCATTTTTTTAAAAGTTTCACAATTAGGAAATAATGCTGGAGGCATTATTTTGGGTAGTTTTTTATTGTTTCTTTAGCAGTCAGAAATCAGAGAACAGAGAGTATGACAAAAAAAGGTCCAGCTGTGCATCCCCCTACCACACACAAGACACACTGTGTGCTATGCCACTGTAAAAAAACAGTCTGGTGCTTTGAAATGTGGTGGTTTTCAAAACACTTCCCTGCCCATTAATCTTAAAAAGAAAGGGAATATGATTTTCACCACAATGGAAAACATAGACTGAATGGTACTTTGGCAAAATAAAATGATTCCAGGACAAATTTTGAGGTCATTAAGCCTACCATTCACAGGGAATGAGACAAAATGCAGGCATTAATGACAAAGTTAACCTGAAAAGTCACCTTGCCACACTCAAAGCAGTGGAAAATTGAGTTATTGCACTTCTGATTTTCAAAACATATTTTTTGTTGTTGTTTTTAAATCATGTAATAACTAGTCTCATGAAATACTACGCTGTGAGTGCGCAATTGGAATTTGTGTGCCACGTTCTGAGCTTTAGTAAACATTACATCTCTTGAAGAGATAAATGCAAATGCAACATTGCTTGTACTAAGTTAAGATACTGGAAAAACTTTGAGATGTGTCAAGGGTGTCTCCTGTTTCTTGCCTACTTTATCTCTGGCAGTATTTTATTTACCATGCAGTCATGCATAATTTTGTTCCAGTCTTCTCCAGTAACTATTCTGAAGAGTACAGTGATAGCCTTGCCAGCTGATGAAAAATTTGCGTGTCTGTTTTAAAGGAAAAGAGAGAGAGAGACAGATATCATTTCACATCCCAGCATTAAAACATTGGCAAGAAAAAATGCAAATAATTTGCCTTCTCTACTCTTCCACAATTTTAAAGTGAAAATAGTTACAGTATTATTTGAATGAGCTCACTGAATTATTTATTCCACGATTTAAGATATAATGACTGAACGGTAGCTCAGACACAGCTCTGAGTATTTTGGCTCATTTTATTATAGAGCGAAAGCTGATTCTGTCCAGATCCTATCTCCTGTCTCCAATCTCTCACTGAAGTCTGATAATGTTATTTGTTGGGAGATCTTCAGTTCACAGAACTGTCCCCACTCTGTGTCAGCCTGGTATGTGGCTCCTGTTCCTGAGTGATGCCAGTAAGTTGCAGCAGGTACAGTGTGTTTCAGCAGCTTGCAGCAAGCGCAGCGCTGCTTTGAAGTATATTCCAGGTGGCACAACGAAGAAGAGCTCTCAGTCTGCTCTGGGCTGGATCAGGTGTCATTTGGTCCAATGCACAAGGACTGGAAGGATGGCTGTCTCCTGTCAGAAATTCTGACTAGAGCTCTTCAGCTAGACCTGGGGATATGTCTGGTTATCACCACAAATAAACTTCTTTCTAGCACAATGTGATTTTTTTTCTTATTTTTTTTTTTTGGTACTGTTTAAAGATCAGCTCCATGAGGTAGTACTCACTGTACCTGTTAATGTTCTCTCCATATTTCACCGTACCAAATAAAACCACTCCAGCAAAAGCATAACAAAGAAGCAGTAAGAACATTCCCACTATGATGAAGAAACTCTTGTACATGCTGACAACCACAGTAAGGAGTAGCATTTTTAGTGTCACCTGGAAGGGCAGAGAAAAAAGAATCCATGATGACATCCAGGAAGCAGAGATAAAAGGGAAAAGAGACCAATTGCACTTGCCATTTTGACAGCGAGTTCTTTACACATATAAGTTAATGGATGAGCCCAGTGAAACGATACATTATGAATCTAATTGGAACTGAACATTTTGTGTCTTCCTCTGAAATTCAGTGTGCTTCTTAGTCGTTAAAGAGAGCAGCATATCCACCTAATTTACAAGGTCAAGATGTTGCTCCTCAAAGAGTATATATAGGATAATACAGTGTAGGTTAATTCAGCAATAATACATCATAAACTTAACTATAATATTCTAGGATCAGTAAGCTCCAGATGTATCAAAATTAGCACTGCAGTGGTGCAGTAAACCACTCTGGGTTTATCTGAAAGTAACAATAACTGTTAGATAGAAATTACAGATACTGCATGTTACCTAAAGAAATGATTTAATGTACAGAGAAGGGAATTTCCTTAAGATGAGCACAGCTTGATTAAACTAGTTAATTTCTCACACAAGTTGGCCAAAGAGCTTAAGAAGAGAGCATAATTTTGGAAATTACATAGGCAGTAGACCTAGGTAATAGATATTACTTTCCCATGCATGCATATTTTACTCTTGATCAAGTAAACTCATGCATACATTTTGCTCTTAATAAAGTTATTTCCCTAGACTGCCCTAACATCCTTAACCACGGATTCTATGGAAAATTCTCTTTAATGGGACCAAGGGTAGCAGTTTGCTTTAGAATCATGTCAAACTGATAACTCATGCTGACTTTTAGTCATCACATTGCACAACAGATAAATTACTGAAACTGATGCACCTCCTAACATGAAAGCACAAATGAGTAAGTTAAAACCTTGAAAAAAACCTTTAGAATCAATCAGAAAGCTTTGAAGGCAATCGCTCGGTCTATTTGCTTAGGAGAAGCAAGGATTTCTCATTTGACTTCTAAGGATCTACAGGCTCTGTGTAGCTTGATTGAAGGAAAACTTTTTATCTTTACTGAACAAACTCTCTTACTGTTCTTAACCCCAGCAACCCAGTACAGCATTCTTTTTATCACATTTACTTTAATATGTCATACTTCACATAAAATGTTTGGATAGTCTAAAAAGTTCTACAGTAAGAGAACGCTGAGTGTCACCACTTGTTAAACAAATGTGTTTGTTCTCTGCCTGTGCTTATTCTGCCAGCCTACTTTCAACTACAGCAGAGCAAATCCAAACACAAAAGAAATGTAAACTTTAGAAGTGACTTGCTTTTTTGGCACCTTGGTGGTTCCAGAATAATACCTTGGCCCAATATTTTTAAAAATTGAACACAAATCCTTTACTGTGATAGAGACACACAACACAGACCTGTGCTCTAGAGGAAGAAACTTGTATAAGAGAGCACTATCACAACAAGATAAATGCATCAACCACCACTCCCCTAGCCTTGCAGAGAAAATAAATAAGTAGCAATGCACACCGCACTACACTGAAATGGCAAAGATTGAGAGCAGGACAACGTGTGTTCAGAGTTTTAGAGAGTATATTTTAAATACTGTGGTATTGCAGTTGCATGGGTTTTTTTTGTTGTTTGTTTGGGGTTTTTGTTGTTGTTTTTTGTTGTTGTTGTTGTTTTTTGTTTTGGAAAAAAATGCAGTTTTTTCAGTAACCATAATACAGTTCTATTATACAATGTACCTAAACCCCTGACATTTTAAAGACAGCGTGTAGTACTGGAGAAGGCTGCTTGAAGTCTCATTTTTCTTGGCATGTAAAACGGAGCCTTACAGAATGCGCACTAGAGATGCATAGCAACTAGTCCTTTAATCTATACATGAGCACTGCAACGGTTGTAGTTCCTACTTTATACTTACGTGCTTCCCACAAATTGAGAAAAACCTGAAGACAATTACGCATGCCCCCATCATGTACGTGTATGCATTCTGGAACAGAAACACAAAAGGTTTAATACGTTGTCCCACAGCCATCTTGTGGAAAGATCAGAATATTTGGTCTTTTAATAATGTAGGACCACTGGCATATGAAACAAGAGAAATCATAAACCAGTAGCACTGATATTTCATTAACAGTAGAGCAGTTAGAAAATAACAGAAGATGCTTTACTGCTTCAAAAACACCAGCCCAACCTCCCCATACATAAAACCAAAAAACCCTTCAATCCTCTATTAGCTGGGCTGTAATTACATCCAGCAGTTCCAGTCTACTTGTCTAGGCAGCTGCTGGCTTAGAGAAACTCCTCAGGCTTCCCAAGCTATTCAGTAGCAGGGAACAAGCTGTGGATGTCAGGGCAAAATGACTGGCCACACAAGACAGGTTTTCCTCCAAACAGAGTTTGGGGCAGAAAAGAGAAGTTTCCATCAATTTTAGGGCGGTGACTTCTACAACTGGTGACTGGTGATCAACTATCATCAACTATCCTTTCTCCCTCCCTCACAAATAAAAGAATCAGGGGTGTAGGCACCATTTTAAAAACAGGACGAGATGGAGGGAGAGCTGATTTCCTTCCTTCTTCTTCATGCTTTCTTGGATTAAGCATAGCCTCTTAATCAAAACCAGTGGTCGAGAATCACTGCTGGGTTTGGGACAGATTTTACCGTTCAGCAATTTTGAACTATGCCTTCCTCCATTCTTGCCTGTTTTCCCATCTGGATTTTTGTGCATTACCTCTTTCTTCCTTGCTGCTCATGAGACTGCTGTTGGCAAGAGCTCTGTCTCTTCAGGTTCCTTCCTTTCCTCACTCACATCGCTCCCAAAGACTTCATTTTTTAACCACATTTACAGACTCTTTTTCATATCAGATAACTTTTGTAATTCATCATTTCCCAGGACAAGGATTCCTCCTTTTTAGCATCAAGCTTAATTCGTTTCAGCAATATTTCAGCCCTATTAAACTCCCAAGAGTTTATAGAATCATAGAATGGTTGGAATTGGAAGGGACCTCAAAGATCACCGAGTTCCAAGCCCCTGCCATGGACAGAGACACTTCCCACTGGAGCAGGTGGGATGTATAGCAGTGATCCTACTGCTAAGGCTTAGTAGATAAAATTAAGCTTAATCATTGAAATTGTGTTTTGTAAATCTTACCAGTAAGGCAAAATGAAGTATCACCCATATAACTCCAAGAGATGTCACCAGCAGATCGTAACGATTTCTTCTGCTTTGCCAGAAGCCAGAAGGTGACATGGCAATAATTTTCATTGTGACCTATGAATAAAAACAGTTTATCAGCTGTACTGAATAAATAGTTATTTCTTACCCTGTGATTGTCTAAAATGTTTGATTAAGTTAATCTTATGACTGCTTCCAAGCAATCAAGGGCAGTTTTCATGTCAGCTAAGTGTTCCCACGTAGACAAGTTAGGTTGCTAGGCTAGGTGGATCACATAAGCTTTCTGTAGATGGAGGAAAGCTGGTACTTGTGGAGGACCACAGACGACCTGAGATAAGGGGTTGAACAGTATTCTGGAAGTGTCTCTCTCCATCAAGTACTGAAGGAGTGCAGCTGTCCACCTTAGTCTGAAATCTTAATGTACAGATTGCTAAGGTGAATGTGGGCTTAAGATTAATGATAGTAATAGTTAAGCAAGTTATGAAGCCAGATAAGTATTATATCAATAATATATACATAAAAGAAGTAGTAGTATCCTATCCATCTAGTGGTCCATAAGCAGGCTAAATAACAGAAGCACATTTGAACTCAAGAACATAGCTGTGTTCTGTAGCTCCCATATTTCAAATTAATGAAAAATAATTCCTATACTGCAAGTATTTCTTGATTTAAGGAACAATCTGTACTCATCACCATCTGTACTCAGCAGCATATAAGTGAATAAAGCTAAGAACAGCAGTACATTTTACAATGTTCCTGGCAAAAAACAACAGCTGAAGTGCTTGACATTTCCAATACAGGTAATAGGATTGCAGGCAGGAAGCTTAAGAATAGATACTGATAAGAAATAATCACAATAGCTAACAGATATCGAGGCAAGATAATGATGTAGGGGGAGTTTCTCATACACAATTAGTATCAAACCCCATAGCAAGTCAAGTGTTACTATATAAAGTCATTAATAATTTGATTTTTTCTACCCCACTTTGCAACACTGTCATTTAGTAGTATCCTTTACATTTCTGAAACCTAAACTGTATATAACGGGACACTAGGTTGAGGTGAAAGTCTGATTTTCCAGTTAGTCTTCTGCTGTATAAGACTTTCTGAAGAGCAACTGAAAAATGAAGAGTATCGTCTCTGAATCTCCGAATCTCACCTGAGTCAAGTCAGCTGATGTGCCATAGACTATAACCTCAAAATGAGTTGGCAGTGTGCACAGGCAGCCCAGAAAGCCAACCGCATCCTGGGTTGCATAAAAAGAAGCGTGGCCAGCAGGATGAGGGAGGTGATTCTGCCCCTCTACTCCACTCTGGTGAGACCCCACCTGGAGTACTGTGTCCAGTTCTGGGACATGAGCAATGGATTTAAACTCAAAGAGGGGAGATTTAGATTAGGTTTTAGGAAGAAATTCTTTAGCGTGAGGATTCTACGATTGAAGATAGATGCATGGGGCTGGCAGGGATGAAACAAGGCCTGTAAACATCCCTGCTCATCTGTAGTGGCTAGTGGAGGTAAAGGGAGATCAGCTAGGGTACCCAAAAAAGTTTTTGATGCCCTCAGTTATTTAGGCAACCAAATCTCACCCTACACCTCTCTTGATCACAGTGACACCTTTAAGACCTACCTCGCATGTAGAATTTCATAGAATCATAGAATGGTTCAGGTTGGAAGGGACCTTAAAGATCATCAAGTTCCAACCTCTCTGCCATGGGCAGGGACATCTCCCACTAGAGGAGGTTGCTTAAAGCCCCATCCAGCCTGGCCTTGAACACTTCCAGGGATGGGGCATTTACAACTTCCCTGGGTAACCTGTTCTAGTGTCTCACCACCCGCCCATGAAAGAATTTCTTCCTAATATCTAATCTAAATCTGCCCTCTTTCAGTTTAAAACCATTACCTCTTGCCCAATGACCCTAGTCCCTGATAGACTCCCTTTCCAGCTCTCCTGTAACTCCCTAAAGATACTGAAAGGCTGCTATAAGGTCTCCCCGGAGCCTTCTATTGTCCAGCCTGAACAACCCCAACTCTCTCAGCCTGTCTTCACAGGAGATGTGCTCCAGCCCTCTGACCATTTTTGTATGCCTCTGCTGGACTCATTCCAACACGTCCATTCCCTTCTTGTGCTGAAGATTCCAGAGCTGGGCACAGTACTCCAGGTAGAGTATCACCAGAGCAGTGTACAGGGATAGAATCACCTCCCTTAATCTGCTGGTCATGCTTCTTTTGATGCAGCCCAGCACGTGGTTGGCTTTCTGGGCTGCCAGTGCACATAATTTAGAACATAAGTTCAGATGTCTATAATTCTGAACTGTGCACCACATCGTGCAATTAGAAAATCACATCTCATTTTATTCTGTGATCATCAGGGCGGCAACAAAAGTGAGACCTCCAAATTCTTCCTGTTATTCTATCCAACATACACTAAGGCTAGCAGCAGAGGTTTAATACTGCGTCAGGAGTCCTTAGACTGGACACAGGGCCACTACTATGAAGAAAGCTTTGTCCTTCTTCACTGCTAGTGGTAGCAGACCATGCACATTGCAGACTCTGTAACCACACTACACTGCATTAGGGAAGATCCTGGCCTGCTTCCTCTGTCCATAAATCATGTGCACTCACAGTGTGATAGCTTGCCTGTTGAGACAGCCAACAAATTTTTCTTGGCTCTGAGAAAGTTTCTTTGAAATTCTAGAACTGTATTTGTTTCCCCTGGCAGTATAAGAGAAAAAATGTATTTCTAAAGACATAGTTACTAGGTAAATTAAAACCCGTCTGTGTATGATACAAATCAAACTTTTCTGTGTTTGCTCAGTCTCTCAAGAGATATTGATTTCTCCTGGGTAGGGAGAAAAAAGAAGCAACAACACAGACGTACTCTAGATACAGATGCTACAAGGTACTCACTTCATTGTTTATTCATCACTGCTGGCAAAACCTATCACTTGAACATAGGAACTGTCAGATTAGAGCAGTGGGAAATGCAGCCTACAATCCTGTTTCTGATAGTGGTCACTATCAGCTATTCAGAGGGGACTGAAAATGAAATACTCTACCACAAAATCATAAAAGAATAACCTAACCACAGAAGAAGTATCTTCTTTAACCTCGTAAATGTGTGCTTTGTTACACTATGGATGTCTTTATATATAAAAAAATCCAACAAACAAAATGCTTTCTAAAATGTGTTGAAGTCCTTAGATCCCAATCTTATGAAGACAGGCTAATTACGCTTTGCACAGTTGGTTGTGGGGACAATTTTTTCATAGACAGAGAACTATTACCATACAGGATCCAGATCCAGCTCTAAAAGATACTTAATACTGGAATTTGACATAGCTTGTTAAAAGGCGTTAAAATGAAATTTGATAATTAACAAAAGCAAAACAAAACTGAGAGAGGTTTGACGATGTCACAGCTACAGAACGGTGGGGATTAACACACCCTGTTCCAAAGAACTGGGCAAAATAGTAATGGATAGAGCAGAACTTCCATGTTATAACACAGACCTTGTGTTGTACAAAGCAAATTTAATCTGAGATGTTCACTGGGTTCACCAAAACACAAGCTGAAACGCTCAAAGTTGAATATATACAAAAGGACACAAAGCTAAAGGTGGTGGAGGAGTATGACTATCACGAATTAAAAGTTTACTTCTACAATATGTGTTTAAATATAAGTGACAGAGCACCAGATTCAGAAATAAAAATCATAGTAAAGAATGAGACAACATCCCCTAAAGCCAAAATGAGACCTGTAAATACTAGTCTTAATCTCAAGAAGTTACAAAACATATTACTTTACCTCAAGGACAAAAATGAAGGTGAAAACAACAGACATTGTTGCTAAAGGTACAGTCACCGGATCTGCAGCATCCCACTGAAATGCAAACAAAAACTGTTCACAGAAGAGTAGCTGTTAAACAGAACTATATTGTCTATTCATTGTCTCAACTTTTCCTTCAGGTTTTGTTAATGAATAGGTTTCAATTTAAAACATATTCAGACAGGAATGGCATCTTGGTGGATTCTTCTCTCACAGAGTTACAGCTTAACTGGCAATTAAAAATAGTGGATGAGACTACAAAAAGGCAGAAACTGACTCAGCTCTACAAGTTGCAATTAATCTGAAGTGATCTGTGCCAACTGAGACTGCTGTATCTGGAAATCATGTTTTCCTACATTCATCACAGTAATGGTTCAACTGATCATTAACTGATCATTAGGCAATGTGCAACACGTGCTGTACTACTATAATGAAACACCCAGAAGAAACACAATTACCTTAACTGATAACAACACAGACTGGGCCAAAACAAGCACAGCAATAGTTCTCTTAAAAAATGGATGCTGAGTTATATCATACATCTTAGCTCTAAAGCCGTCATTATCTGAAAAAGAAAGAGTTTGAGGAGGAGAGTTAAAATACACAGTGGTATTTTCCCCCTATTTCTTGACATATTTTCCATGTTCATTAGTGGCAAAATAATCCTTTACCAGTTTCAAAATACATTTCTAATTTTCTGCTACAATTTTCCATATCAAATAGAGTTTCTGAACATATAATTTCAAATACTGAACACCAGTGTTGCATGAAGGCTTTGGTACTTGTAGGGCAAGTGCATCATTCAACTCCTGTCAGGTTAATACATTCCATTCATATCATTAACAGCCAACTGCAAATATTTTTTCATTAAGGCTTATCCTAAAACCATCGAAGCACAACCTTTTTTTGGGTTGACTTTAATAGCCTTATGCAGAGATCTGTAGTTGGAGCCTGTTTCCACATTAACTTATGCACAACCTCCTAGTGGCCTCACGATTACAATTTTAATTTGAATCGCAGACTCCTGGGGAATTACGAACACTGAGGCTCAACATGAATAAAATCAAAATATCTTTGATACCCGGACGAGGTGGGAGATGAAGAGGTTGTGCTATCTTCAGTCTGCTCTTCAGATCTTCCCATCGTCTCTGATCTACAGTCAGTAAAGCTGTCCCCTTAATAAACAAAGAGAATCATATAAAGCTGTTGTCATATGAAAGCTAGAACATTCGATGCTGTAAACATGAAAACAACAATCTCTTTGGTGCCTGAAATAAAGTTACATATGCAACTCTCCTTAAATAACACACTGTTTTGGTAAAGGAGTCTAAAGTATCGGCTGGTACTCGAGAGGATTTCTGGATGCATTAGCTGCGAGTTTCTGGGACTCGACGCAGCAGGCACAGTTGTTGCTCTTTGTAGCAGCAGCCCAGTGTGGGCAGTGAAACACCGCAGGAGGGTTTCCATTTGACTGAACATCATTTGCCAGGAAGCACTGTTTTCAAGAGTGGTCGATTTTGCCCAGACTTTGCTGCAGGGAAAATCCTGTGGCTTGTCAGTGCCGCTACAGTTTCTTGGGGAACGAGCCCTCTAGGAGATCACTGCCGCTCTCCACAGCTCTTCTGCTTGGGCTTTATCGAAATAAAATAATAGTATGCTATGAATCTACAAGAGCTCTCCACAAAGGAAGCACAAGGAGAGGTGGAGATACACCTTTAGGGCAGGTGCAGGTAGGGGGTACTGTGTATGTTTTCATAATATAGGAAGAAACAAGCAAACTCCAAACATAGTTAAACATTATTTAAAATGACCTTCAAACCAAAATGAGGTCCTCATCACGCCGTAGAACTGTAAAATCTTGTGGAAGGAGTCTGGAGTTACAAAAACAGTGGAGACCTCTTCAAGATAAATGTTACAAGCCCATCTCCCAGACATTTGGCTGCTCCCCAAGTCAGCACGGAGCCACACTGAGCTGGGTGAGGACTGGTGTGATCTTTGGAGCTTGCCTCTCCATTGGCTTGTGTGGACATTAGAACTGTGGCTGCAAGATCAAAGGGCTCCCTCTTGGGGGACATAACCTCTTTACAGAGCTGCATCCCCAGATGGCACCCTGTGAGGAGATGTCTTTCGATGGTATAAGGACAAAGCAACAGATGTGAGGATGCCTATGACTCATGTCAGGCCCAATCAGTTTCATAGAATGGTTTGGGTTGGAAGGGACCTCAAAGATCACCAAGTTCCAACCCCCCTGCCATGGGCAGGGACCCATCCCACTAGACCAGGTTGCTCAAAAGCCTAAATCTAGAAATGTTTAAATCAAAAGGCAACTTATTCACTTGAATGAGTACATCTGGTTTACATTCTTGGAGAGCTGCCCCTGCAAAGAAGACAAAAGGCAGCAGAAAAAGTGGACCTTTGTAAAATTTAGAAATACCGATGCCAAGTGGCTCTGCTTCTCAGAAACTACCTCTTCCACCAGCAGGATCGCTGTAAGGAGACCGCAGAGCAGAGCCCCATGAGTGGGACTACCACCAGAAGAACTACACTTTCATTCAGGCTTCAGCTCAAAACTGCCAGATAATAATTGAGTCACATCTTCACTGCTGATAGAACACGTGGCCTTTGGATGCCATGGCAAGTGATGGGCAGTGGTTGGTGTAACACTTTGGGCTACTGCTCTGTTGCTGGGACAGTTGAGGATCCAGACCAAAACTGCCCATGGTACTTCCCAGTCTGACCCAGTCCCAGGTCTGCAGCTCCCACACCTCACATGAAATCAACACCTCACATGAAATACTACAACATATCTGAAAATATTTTTTTTATTTTTTTAGAAAATTGTTTATTCTCATGTAAAATAGTTGATTCAGTAATTGTCCAACTCTGACTCTCTTCATCAACTCCTGGCACTACTCTAACCATGTATCAACCATGAATTTTCTAATGTCAACATTTATTTAAAGCAACAAGGTTTGGCCAAAAACTCATTTTAAGAAGATGCAACTTAACCACCCACAGTGGATTGTTCTCTCTATCTTACTTCACATTTTTCCAGTTCCACTTCTTCACTCTATTTGAATGTTGATTGTGCTGAGATTCTTTCTCCCACTGCACAATTAATTAACCTATTAATCTTTTCAACTGAAATCTGAAGATGTTTTCTTTTCCCTATAGTAAATACATAAAAATTAACAGGTATTCGGGAACAAAGAGAGAAAAACAAAGATTACATGCCATAGCAGCTACCTGAGGTTACTAAGAAACAACTGAAGAAGTAAACCAGATGACATTATTCACTGTATTTTTAGTATCATATGAATTCTATAGAAATATTGCATGATGTTCCCGCTGTGAAATTTACAGAAAACTGTTATTAGTGAGTAGCTTCTCTGATGTTTAGACTAATGCCTTCCCTGCATTCAGACATGAAGTTACAGGACTACAGTATTCATATCTGAAAAGGTGGTTATATTTTGCGGAAAATGTACAAGCAGAGAAAACCACCCCAAAATGATAAATGCAAAAGTCAGATAATTCTCTGAAAATAACAGGAACCCTAATTCAGGTCCTGCACCTCAGACTTCCAGATTTACACCGACAGCTCATGCAGGGGCAATCTGGGCTAAGATGAATTGTTTAATTATCTCCCGTGATCATAATCCTTCTATGCCTTGTGTTCACACTTTCCTGTTCCTTCTCATTTGGGATCACAGTGAACACAAACAAACTTTCAATTGCTATATGAGCATGAGTTGCTCTCTGTCTTTAAAGCTGTGTATCTAGGAGGAAGGAATGAAATATGAATCTGATATACAGTCACATATAAGTAAGGGCTTTTCTCCCCTGGTTCATGTTCATATCTCAAACCTTAAAAACCCCACCACTCTGGTGAAAGATTGACAGTGTTATTGTAGATAACAAAAGTAAACTGTGACTTGGCCCATATCACCATATTCAACGGCTGACTACACAGGTGAATACTGTGTTATGAGTTAATGACATCTCACTAATTTGTGAAAGAAATCTTACAAGCTGCCTTTGCAGGGAACAGGTTGACACAGTTAAATTGGACCTTGTGAGAGACTCCTGCGGAAAGAGTGGGAACTAAGGGTGAAAACACCATGTAGGAGACTGAAAGCATTTAATAAGATTATGTCTACCATCACAAAACCATAAAGAAAGTCATATTAGTCAGGGCAAAGATCTAGCTCCTCTGGTACCTTTTTTTTCTACAATGACAGCCAAACGTAGACGCCTATAGGTGTAGCAAGGCAACCCAGAGCAGCACGTGGCTCCTGATAACTCTTCATTGCCTACAGAGCAGGCTCAGAATTTGTGACAGATACATTCAACACTCCATGCAAAGCTGAAGGGGAAATACACTGCTTCCTCACTCCTCAACACCACGTGCAGCACACCTCAACAGGGTAAAAGGAAAGACTTTGACCAGCCATGGTCAAAAGCTATTTAAGTGTGAACTCTGCAATGTGATACTTCATCTTGCTGACACTTGTGCCTATGAATGGGTTCTCAAGGAAATTGGCCTGTGTAGAAACTGTAAAGTGGAATGGAGAAACAATTTCTATGACAGAAATGCTCAGCTAATATCTCATGAACTATGATGTACATGACAGAAATATACACTGAAATAATTTTAGCATTTCAAAGAATATTTTGGCCTTTAATTTCAACAAAATTACTTAATTTTTTTTCAAGACTTCCTGAAAAAAATTTTTTACTCATCAGTGCAACATGAAAAAATTTGAAGGAAAAGTAACATTACACAACTAAACAGGAAGGGACAAAAGCATCTATGAAAATCCAGTGGGAGAAATCCTCATATTGGAGAAATTTCAGCTTTGTTAATTCACGAGTCAAAATTCAGTGAATAAGAAAATAAATGAAAAACACATTGCTCCTTCTTCTCTACAACAGATGTATTTTAACAAGAACGCTTGCACTCTGTCTCATCGAAATTACATCAGAATCATGGAGGTACAAAAATACCTTCTGCACAGGAGGGGTTTTAGGCTATTTATTTGGCTCATCTCTTGTTTGACTTCAGTGCCTTGCTTGTCCACACTTGCTTGGCCCATACAATAGTGTGCTGCTCAGCTCTCTTCTAGAAGCAGTCAAGCACTTTTCTTGAAGGGCAAACTCAACAGCTGTGTTTGCTACAGAGTTTGGGTCAGGGCCATAACAAGGCCCAGTTTGTCTCCAGCCCTAGCACACTGGGTTCTCCTGCATCCCCAAGCCCCAGAGCACACAATCGTCCTTTCCCTCCAGTACTATGAGTGATATAAATATCCCTGCAGCTAGCTGCAAAACAGACATCTCATTATTTTTGGGGGTACTTTGAACTGAAAGATGATAAAAATTAATAATTGTGTCTTGGTGCCACAGGGGCACCATAAGAGGCTCAGAAAAAACAGTCAGATTAAGGGCTGTGCTGTGTGTTCACGGCAGTCCCATCCAGAAGACACCATCGTTAAGAAGCACACACGTGAGCTGCTCTGTAACAATTCACCTGAGGCCAGGTTTTTCTACTTTTCAGGGTAATCCACAAAACCCATGTAAACTGCTGTTTTTTCCTAGAACACTAGCTAGATTTTTGAGTGACAGACAATTTTACAATGCACTCTGCTGTTTGACAGGAAAGAGCCAAGAAGCTTTACTCTGGATGTGAAATACTGCAATTGCAGGGCTATAATGAGACGTCTTAATCGTAACGCATACAAGCATAACATGTCTTTTTACCTGCCACTGCATGTATGCCTACATTGAACTAAAAGAACAGAATGTGGAGCATCTGTAAATACATTGTGCTTTAGGTTCAACCTCCATCTGGCAACACGTCTGCATTGTAAATAATCTCAGACAGCTTTGAAAGAGCATGTGATGGATTGTTAACATCCCAGGCTTGAGTTTTGTAGCAAACATGAATCAGATGTGTCTGAAGCCACGCTTTCAGCCTTGCAAAATATAAGATTAGTAAGTTAATCTTAAAAGTAGTCTTTTTAGGTAGTACAGACAGTGTAATACCAATTTCAGGTTTCTTACAAAGCCAGTTCTACCTATGATAAACCGCCTCATTCAGTACCTTGTTTTCATTGAAATTAGCGATGACAACTCCAACAAAAAGGGTCAGTCCAATCATGCAGCCAAGGAATACAAACACATGAATGTAGATTCCATGGATCTGAACAGACAAAAATACAATTAATCATTAAAACAAATAAAAGTATGTGTTGTAGAATTCAAAGACGCTGATGTGTTTCCTTACCGGCCCAACGCGATGAATAATGACATCTCTGACTTCCACCCAGCCTTTTAATGAAAGAACTTCAAATAGTGCCAGCATTGCATTCCCCACATTGTCAAAATTAAAATTCCGAGGATTTGCCCTGAAATGCAATACACAAATAGGTGTAACTTCAGCAATAAAGTTCTTCTTTGTATTTGTTACCTTGAGTCTTCATAGTCTAACTAACATTTAAATACCTTGCCCTGTTGGTGTGAAAGCCTCTGAAATCTATCAAAGTTCTGAATAACAAAAGAATAACAAAACAATAGCAACAGCAATAAATATGTACAGCATCATTTTTCTTGATCCCTATCTATGTTTTATTTTGTTACTCAAAATCTGATTCACACTGATAAAGCTTGTAACATGTTGCTGCATTTTAGTGTTTTTTTTCAATTAAATTAGCAAAATACAGCACTCAGGAAAAAATGGAACTGATGGCATTGGCCAAATTCTAAAATAAATTTACCTGAAGGAGAACAGTCTCAAACCCACATAAATGATTCTGACTCCGAAGTCAGTGAGATTGTTTAGAAAATGTTGTTTCTTATTTCACTGGGAACTGATGGTCTAAAGCGAAACTTACTGAGAGGACATCTCATCTTCTTGGCTTTCCTACACCATACGCTCTGACCTTTTGTATCAATTGTGATTCAAGAGGATGTTTACAGCTGAACATTGAAAGTACCCTTTTCGGGCTAGGTTTGCACATTGCTCTGCCTCTGTAATCCGAGACACATATGCCCAGGAGCCCAAATAATCTTCAAGAATTTATAAGGTAAATAGTTGCATTCCAGAAGAAGTGCTGTGTTTGGTGCTCCTGAAAATCCAATGATTCAGTGAAAAAGACAGCTCTCAGATGCAAATACTTCTTTTAAATGTTGTCTTTACATCTGGCTCTTGAATATCTGTCCTGACACAGCTAACAGGTGGTATAAACGTCCTTGCAGTAAAACATTCTTCTGCAATAACAAAACATTCCCCCAAGTTTACAGTTATGCTGATTAGGACAGTTTTTGCTTATTTCTGGATCAAGCTGAAGAGGACTGAATCTGCTTACTCGAGGAAGAATTTTTCTGAGGCATACAGAAAGAAAGACTTCTGCAGATGTCAGAGTTTCACTGACTGTTCAAATCACAGCATATTATTTCATTAGTGCAGGATAGCTCAGAATTTACCACTGCTGGTACATCCTTTATCCACGCACATAGTCAATTAAAGTAATTGTGGCTGTTCAGCTGATTTTGCAAAATGCTAACCAACTTAAAAATGTAAACAATTAAAGAGAAGAGGTTTTGCCTGTTCAGGTGTTGGGAAATATTAAATGGACTTTATCAGAATACTAACGCTAAACATAAAATTAACTCTTCAGTAATTTTTTACTGCACTACTGCATCAGCCGGACAAGGACTCCATGCATCAGAAAGAGAAAGAACAGCATGGTTGATGGCTATAGAAGAGAAAGACTGGTTTTAGGCATGACTTGCTCATTGGGGTTTTTTTTTTTGGTAGCTGTAGGCAGGTTGATTTTCATTTCTTTTTTCTTCCCATCTTTTCCTATTTATTCTTTGGTTCTGCTGTTGATGTACGGCTCTCAAGAGGTCTTCATAAAAGTACTAAAGCATGATTAAGTGATAAACTTTGTTCAAGCCAATAATTCCCACTAAGAATAATTAACTCTACCTCCTATCTAGGTTGAGTACCTACTGGTATTTTTTTCCTTTCTGCTTTATGAATGGAACAGCAGGTTAAGTCCAGAAAAGTGTCATATATCTGTCCTTCTATTAAATACACCAGATTTTTTACCCTTAATATCATTTGAGTTACAATAAAACCCCTCCATGAGCAGCCTAATGCCATGAGATTTGAGCCATTCTCAACATTTTGAAGAAAGTTAGTCCAATGTGCAGTAACTCACCAGACTCGTGGCACCCAAAATCCAGGCTTTTTCTCTCCAGGTCTTAACTTTAAATTGAGATTTTTGGAAACACTTACATTTATTCTGAAGATGCCATGACAATCTTCCTGTAGTGAAATAAACCATAGCCTGAGATTAAATAATGGCCTGTGAGAGATGCCAAAATGTCAGTAGAGACAGCACATTTGCCATGATGGGGAGGCAATGTAAACAGAAATGAAGGGTTATTTACAGATCTGGGATTAATAGCCATAGACCTTTACCCAGAAGAAAAACACATCATAAGAAGGATTCAAAAACTCTCTCCTTCCAGGACTGATAGTGCTTTTCATTTTGCAAGCCTACCTAGCCTTTCACCTCTTTCCTAAAGATCAATGCTCTCTTTAGGTGATGATGAGATTTCTCCAAATGCAGTAAGAACACCATTAACTTCATGTAAACTACATAGCATTCCCAGTGTTTTGGTCCTCTAGCAGTCTAACCCGTTTTTTAGATGCTGACCCAGGAATGCAAAGATTTCATAGTCCATGGTTAATTCTATGGGACACCCAGTCCTTTGCAGATAATACAGCAGGAATTTGACAGATTTTTCAGACAGTCCCAAATATTTGGACTTGCTGTAATTTTTTACAGGAAAACCCAGCCTTACCCCTACTCCCTCAGTTGTTTATCGCCATTCCCTCCATTGTCCAGCTTCTGAACAAGAAAGGGCCAAGATCTCCACCTCTCAGTTGATAGATCCGAATGCCTCGCTGGCTCTCCCCAGCAGGCAGAAGGAGCATGCCATACTATTATTTTGAAGCAGGAAAGCATTTCTTACCCTAGAGATGATGTGTGGATCATTGCATTTAGCCAGTTTTCCAGCAAACAGCTGCACTCCAAAGCTTGCGAAAACAAGCATTAACGTCAGCAAAAGAATAGAAACCTATAAAGATGAAGTTAGACTTGTCAAGCTCTCCTACTGCAGACTTGATAAAAGGGGCCAGATCCTCCTGTGAACTGCAGGGAGGATCATTTTATTGTATACACCTGGAGACAGGACTTTTATGACCGACGTATTACTTAAGGTTCTGATCCAGTAAGCTGGTGCTGTGTTATTATACATATTATTACTAACATAACATCTAAGAATTGAAGATAAGGATAAAAACATTTTTTACACTCAGTGTGCAACCTTGCTAAATTCTGCATGCATAAAAGCTGCCATTCACTTTAAAGAAAACTCTTCAAATACTTAAATATGTGTTGCTTCTGTTTTGCTGAATCAGGCTTTACTAATTAATCTCTGTAAACCATTGTTAGATATTTAAATCCAAGATAGCTACAATAAAGATATGNCGGTCTAGTGGGAGGTGTCCTTGCCCATGGCAGGGGGGTTGGAACTTCATAATCTTTAAGGTCCCTTCCAACTCTAACCATTCTATGATTCTATGATTCTATGAGTAAATGATGATGTAAATACAGTATCTATGGGAAGCTAACTAGCTTTATAATTTTTGTCCTTGTTCTATTACTGCCTGCAAATATTTTGTAGCTTAGCTCTTTATAACAATGTGACCTAAAACGGAATTTTGCTCAGGAATAAAATGTCTGTTGTTTAGGCTGAAAAATATCACTCAGGAAAGGTTTGTCCCAGGACAACAGATAAGGTTCTGATCAAGCAATCACAGGTTCTATCATTATTATTACATTTTATTATTATTATAATTGCATAATCATTATTGTAATAACAAAAACAATGACATAAAAATGAGATCCAGATCTGTGATGAACAGCAGCATTGTCTCTGCTTGCCTCTCTAAATACTTGGAAATTTACCTTTGTAACAGTTTTACAGAAACCAGGTTTACTTTTCCTCTTGCAGAGCTGCTATACCCTATTCCTCCAGTTCCCCAACTAGAACTGTAAGGGGTAGATTTTATTTCAGTAGCCCTCCTATGTAATTATGGCCAAATATATACTGAACAAATAATATAATTCAAAAAGAATTACTACAACAGCTTTATTCAGTATAAATGTAAATGAGTTACTTATTTTCCTAGTTTTTAACCTGTTCTGTGCTCATCTGCACTGGTAGCTACAATGAAAAGTAAACAGACAGCAATGGAGAAGAGAAAACATAAGCCTCACAGAAAGATGGTATCTTATTACTCCTCCACATATTCTTTTTAAGAACAAGAACTAAATAACAGGCACATACCAAAAAGATTTCCTTAAAGCCACTAAACAGCTCTCGCACCACTTTCCTCATCTGAGGAACCAGTTTGAAAATTCGAAGAGGTCGGAGGCAGCGGAGCACCATTAAAAGTTGAGCTCCCGATTTGGCAGGGACGTTCTGAGGCATCCAGCACAGGAATATCAGGCTTACCTTGAGGAGGCAGAGCAGAAAAAGGCAAAGAATGATTAGGCTTACAATGCCATGCCATACTTGACATAGACCCAGCACAGAAGATGTGTTATATATATATAAATAAATACTTCTCTTCCTTAAAATTAAAAGGAAGTTAATGCAAAAAAAAGACAGATTTAGAAAAAGGACTTGGATCTCCTGTGCCTGGATGACTGTCCTAAATAATGGGCATCAGCTTCAGCCTCTGTCTTCCCCTTTGACTCAAAAATCTATTTTGTTCTTTTCAGCAGATGGAACAGTTCCAGAAGAAGAAATCAAATTGGCTGATTCAGAGCAGTGACATGAACTATACTCCCGGAGCAGCCAGCATCATCTCTCTCTCCTGTTCTCATTTCAAACACGGATTCTATCCTGAAACAGAGATATCCTCACCTGCAATGTCTGTTAACAGTTTCCTCGCCAGTTTTTCCTACCACTTTGTTACAGGCCTAAGTAGTTTTGTGACTATATATTTGGAAGTGTTTTCAAGCAGCAACCTCTGACAGGCGGTTATTGATTATAAAGTCTGTTAACTATATCTTACATTTTTAAAAAAGTATTTATAAAGCCAATGGTATTATTGGGGGACAGAAGTGAGAGTGTCACAAAGAGGTAAGTGCAGAAAAAATGAGGATCAAGCTGATATCACCAATATGATTTAAAATATAACATCATTTACTAAAAAAGAAACAGTGGTAAAAGACCGCCACCCCACAAACCAAAATTTGCCAGTGTTTCTTACTTTCTTTCATATTCTTTTATGACCACTCCAGGCACATTTGGAATATCCAAGCTACATCATCTAAATTCTCCTTCAGACATGCAGAGGGATTCAGAGGGATTTCAAGAAACTAATGCACACACTGATTATGCATACTACAGTAGGAGTTTTGTTGAAGTATGCATATTTTTATTTATACTAACAATGGAATCTTTGATACAAATTGATCGTGACAAATTTTATGCAGCGCATCTGTCTGGCGGATTCATCTCTGAAAGATTTAATCTAAATCCATCAAAGCCATTTTGCTTAGTAATTTCTTCTGTTAGAGAATATTTTCATACTGTATCATTCTGAGCAGTGGTTTTGACAAATTCTGTGGTGTTTATTGTCATATGTGAAGGGGAAATGGACCCCCTTCTCTTGTATTTGAATGGAATGCAAAGAAAACAGTACAACAATTTTTCTTGATGCTTTGCTTTCTTTCTGCCATACTAACACCAGCAACTAGGATGTGCCCTTCTGTCAGGTGGTAGAGGATTTTCATGCATCTTCTATAAAGTAGAACTGTCCAGAGGTGAGGAAACAATGAATGGCTAAGAAACACATTAAATAAAGATTTTCCTGCACAAAAATATTAAGGGAAGGTCAGAGATTTTTAACATTAACAAACATTAATCTATCCAGAGATCAAAATTAAGAACACTAGAGAAAACTCCCATAGATATAAAAACTTACAAGATATATAAATATGTCCATAACTCCTCCAAAGTCCCTAATAACAGCTGTCGGCGTAAAAAACAAGCCATCTGCCATAATCTTCAGATTAAGCTCGATGCTCATGAATATTACAAAAACATATTCAGCAATCTGAAATTCAAAGCAGAGAATGGTCATGGTTTAAGAACAAGCAGTGGAGAAAAACAAGGTGACTGTGCTTTGTTAAATGCAAACTGGTTCACTGACAGTACCTGGAGTGTTGGAGCATGCATAACTCTTCTAAAGGGGGATTCGAACATCATGGAAATGCAGGAGCATATAGTAACAATGATCATGACCCAGTCCAGGTAAGTAACCAAGCCCAGCAAGTCACTGTGAACAACACATAAGGATAATCATTACAGAAATGCCAAGAGTGCAGTGGCCCTTGAATTGTGTCTACACCACAGTTAAGCGCTTTCCGATGAAAAATGAATTAAGCTGAGGAGAGTCAAAGATTTCAATATTTCAGAAATGTGTAGTAAAACTAGGGAAGTTGCATGCAAGTGAAGAAGAAAAGTCTGATAAAAACATCCTCTTCCTATTCATCCTCCTCCCCAAGCAACTCCATGGAAATAAAAACCTTTTTTTGGGAAAAAAAAAAAAGTACACATGTGCATGCACACGTACACACATACATGCATGTGTGTGCTCACACACTTATACTGCAGGCTTTTGTGACCAAGCAAAGCTACTTTTGCAGTGCTTACTAAAGCTGATGGTATTTGGTATTTTTCACAGCTCCAGTAACAGGATCTGTTTTAGAACTATAAAAAGAAAAAAAAAGATACGGTCATTTACATTTTATTTTAGTCAGCATTATAATGATACCATGCACCCATCACCTCAAAGTAATTTATATCCAAAATCAAGGCTATCTTTTATCTAGGCAAAATTTTAAACATCTGTGTAAGTTTCATTTGATTCTATGCAATTTTAACCATAACACCAAGAGAGCTAGTATCACTTTAATTCATGGTCTACCTGTAATTCCTCTAATGATTCTTTAAAATGCTAACTTTTTGGGTCTTGCTTTTATAAGCCAGGGATAACTTGCTATTGAATTTTATGTTCCAAAGTGCTTCCTCGGGAGTTCTTTCTACAAAACATCTTGGATCATATCCTCAGTTGACACAAAACCAATCCTTTCACAAACGCTATTTCTTTTATCACTTCTTCAATAATTTTCTGATGAATATTGCTAGATTCTCCATATCTAAACTCTCTTATGAAACTGCTGTGCTTCACCTACCGTACCCAAACACCCATTAGGCAGCTGGAGAGAGTGAGAAAGTAATAAGCACGTCTAGGTGACACAAGTTAAGTTCTTGATCCAGCAATTATTTAGCCTTTTTATGCAAAGCAGAAGGGCTTCAGCAGGGGAATTGCTACCCAAGAAGCCTCCCCTCACCCAGTGGTTACGGGCACTTCTTACTTATCTTTCAAACCCTTGTAGGAAATCATGCTGAGGCAGGACCTGCACTGATGTATCCTGTAACCCATGAGAGGGCTCTGGCCTTTGGGATGTGAAATTGCCATCACTTCCTCACTGAGCTCAAAGTGAAAAATGGACTGACCTAACTTAAAACATTGCCACCAGAAGAGATTTAATGGTTATGAATTATAAGAATGCAAGATGCACAGAAGGAGAACAAGAGGCCACGGTACTGTACCACAGTGCCACAAGCCATTTTCATCCACTTACACCAGTCAATATACAGAAAATACTGCTTTTGGTGCCTTCCCACTGAACCCACTGACTTCTGTGGCTTTTTAAGCTCCTGTCTCTTCCCTGCATTGTATATAGCAGCATTTCTCAGCCTTTTTTACTAGAAAGAACCTTGTATCCTATCAGCTTGAAAAAGATGTCAAGAATGTCTCACTTGGAAAGCTGGGATGGACATTTAATAAAGTAGGTAGGATTTAAATAAATAATATGAAAAAGATTGGTTAACAATAGCATTTTACTCTTACAGTTGCAAACATTTTAGGTAAACTGTCGATAATTCAAAAATCCTGCTCCCTTCAGGCACTCCACAATGCTAAGAGGCCCTGACATGTATTTGACACACGGATGGGAATGCATGTTTGTGTGTTTTGTTTTGCTGTTTGAATTTGCAACTGCTTCATGGACCAGTGAACCGTAATCAGGTTAGCAGATGCACAGAAAGGTAGGCACCTAACTCAAGGATGTGCTTCTACATAGGTGGGAGAACACTTAAATATGGGTATGATAGAATTAAGTATCTAACCTTCCTGTTGTTCTACCCAGAAGTAATTTGCTGAAGGGCACAGAGGAAATCAATAGTAAAGTAGGGTGTTGAAACCAGGTCTTCCAAGTGCCAGGCTCACAGCCTTGAGCTATGTTCTGTCTTACACTGCCTGTCTGCAAGGTGACATGCATTAACCCTCCAAAATTAGAGTACCAGCCATAGACACAGGTTTAAAAGAAGAGCTGTAAGATGGTTTCATATCAAGCTGCTTGTGCTCTTAGCTCTTCTCCTTTTATCTCCCACAGCTGAACACCCCCTTCCATTGTGGGTCTTTAATTATGGTCTAAGGAGTCTTCAGGTGAGCATAGTGGGATTCATTTCTCTTCACCTCTCTCTATTCTTTGAGTAACTGTAGGAGTATAAAGATTTCCCACCTTATGATGAGGAACAGGAAGGGAATAGCAAGCTGATTCCTCAGAGTCTAAAAAAGGGGCTATAAAACATTCCCCTTTCCTCTCAGTTCATGTCTGCAGTTTCCCCAGTGTCTTGTCTCATCTCAGCATCAGACTGCTCAGACATGTCTGCCCTCACACAGCATTTTGTTGCTTCCTTTTCACCAACAGCAAGACTATACATGCCATAGGCAACTGGCTGCCAGCTCATGTGGTGACCACATTCTATGCACTTTCTCTTCCAGAATACAAGTTAGACCCAGACTCCTGAGGACATGAAAATGAACACTTGTCTGAACCAACTGTTGATACGGAATCAACTTACGCGTTAAAGCGAGCGCGTACCACCACTCGGCAGAAATTCCTGAATCTGTGCTCACGACCAACTATGAAGAGTGGTTTATCAAAATATGGATGGTTCTCTCGCAGCTCCTCCTCTTGGACTTTCCTTTTGAAAGACAGAACATTAAATTATTAAGTGGTACGCATTACACCTGAAAAAAACATCCCTTATGCTTCATTCTTTTTTCATCAGGACTCAATAGTTTTAACTTCATACAGAGAATACTTAATTGAGAAAAGCGTGCACTCAGACTTTTGATTTTTAAATACCTTTTCATTTCAGCTTGTTCTTTCTTTTCTTGGATCATCTTTATCTCGCTGTCTTCTCTCTGTGCATTTCTGTATCTCACAGTGTTGGAGTGCTAGAAGCAAAATGGTTCCTTTTAAATGAGGTCTGTGGGTTGTTGTTTTTTAATGTTTCAGATGAAAGCAAGATACGGTATTTTACATAGAAAGATTCAAATGAGAAATCTTTATTTCCAAATGCACTGCACATCAATTCAGTCAAGCATATTGTACAGTATTTTCTACCTGCTGCACAAGGCTGCTTATTTTCATCAAGGTTAATTTCAGGTTTAATTTCATGCGTGAAGTCCCATCCAATGCAACTTTTAACTTTAAAAGCAAAGGTCTTGTAAGCTCAGTCCATCTTTCTGAACTGGAATGAATACCATCAAAGTTACTAAGGGCAAAGACTGGGGAAGAAAAGGCTTTTGGCACCCTTTTCAGCTTCCCCAGCCTGCTGCGTGTGCTGCCAGGCAGCAAGTTGTGCAAAACATGTGAGTTAGTGACTGCAGAGCGCAGGGAGCGGGGAGAGGATGGGAGGACGTTTTCCTGAGCTGATCCAGTGAAGGGTACAATCAGTATTACTATTCAGAGTTAAGTGAGTCTTTGGAGCACTCCTGGAGGGGTATTCCTGGGTGCTACCCTTACTACTGGACACAAGCAAGGCCATGTTTGCTTCAAAAGATTAGTAACCTACAGTTTCTTCCTACTCACCTGCGGAGTAATTAATTACTCCTTAGGCAGTTGTTTTTAAGTGCGAAGCACATCTAGAAACTGACTGCTATAGTTTGGAAATGGACGGACTAAGATTGGCTCTTGAATTTTCACAGTCACAGACATCCACAAAATACTGTTATGAATTTGCAGAACTGAGAATGCCCTCAATTGCATGAAACTACACCACAGTGAAATCCGTGATTACTGTTCTCCCTTTTAGCCTCTGTCCTTTTGTCTGATAGTTCTTGTGTTTGAAAAATATTGTTAAAACTTCATCAGAAATTTTGAAATGTTGTTTTGTCAGCCTTAGTGACTTGTGTTATTCCAGAGTAAGGCTTTTTAAAGTGTCCTGGGTAGCAACTGTAGTGTTCCTCATGAATGTCCATCTACAGATTTGGTGAACCTATCTCAGCAAGTGTTTAAAAAATATAAGTCCATCAGTGAAATAACCATGTCAATTATTTTGAAGACAATTCTAGTGCAATTACAGTATTTGTTTTATGACTTCATTTCAAGATTTCAAAAGATGAATTGTAAATAACATTATGGATAGACATTAGTCTTACACAAGCATTTATTACATAGCACATATTCTTATTTCTTATATCCTTAAATTGAAATCATCATTTCTATGAGGACTTACATCTTGAGTTAGCGTTTCCAGAGATTTTCCTCTGCTGATCCGCTGGCTGTTGGAACCATGTCTCAGTGACCTGAAACAATCATAATCAATTTAACAATACATCTCAAGATGAAATTTTGACCTTTACAGGTTGGCCATTATAAAGCACTGCTCTCCAGCCATCCACTATCTCCAATTCTTATCATTTTTCTCTTGCTAACATCAGAAGCTTGTATGTTCTTCAATTGTTTTCAATACAGTCTAACATAAGCCAATTTCTTTCCTTCTGATGTTTAAATTGATAGCTTTGTAGTTGGCGAAGGAAATGACATTTGAAATAAAAAGGCATTTTTTCCATTTACACAGTACAATGAATTTCATTATGGTTACAATGAGGAATGCAGAATTCAGTTCTTTGTACAAGTCATTTCAGTTTTTCACACGTTAGGTAGTGCTCAAATTTAATTACTTTCGTCACCTTTGTTTTAAGAGTAGTTTTAAATCATCCCTTCTGACCATGTTTACCTGCGTTCTTGTCGTATGTGATGCTGGACACTAAGTATTGACCTTTCCTTTGCAGGCTGCCCCTCAAAGGATCCACTCAGCATGCGTTGTCGAGTGCAGGCCCTATGAAGAAATATAATGATAAAGACACAGAGTTTTCAGTATATATGATAATTTCTGAGGCAGCATCTTCCAACAAAGAAGCTTGGCTTTCTAGGAAGCAAATACACAGCTTCATGGACAATAACAATAATACAAAAATGGACTTTCCAGGAAAACATAATTCCAACACATAGCCAGTCATCTGATAAACCTTCTCCATGCCTTAGCAATGCCCATCTTTGTGGGTTTTTTCAGTTTGCTGCAGAATTTATGTTCCCTTGATACTTCACTAAGTGTGGAAAGTGTCAAGCAATGGACTAATCATCAGTAAAATCAGCTTCTCAGCAATAAAGAGGGGAGTAGTACATGTACTGCTGTCATTTTAGGGCAGCTCCCTTTCAGGGCTGTAGGTGGCAAAATATTTATGTACACACTCAAGACTTACATCGTATCTTTGAGTGTTCTTCTGCGTAACTGGGACCATATATGGTTTGAAATGAAAAGCTGCACATTACTGATATCCTGCAGTGTGAAATGTCTGCCCTCTGGGAATGCATCGAACTGGCAAAATTTTGTTGCATAGGTTTTTTTACTTATTTACTCATTTGTTTGATTTTGCTTTTGCTGAGTCCTGGCAAACATGCTTTATAGTAATAGTATTTGTTGCTTAGTAAGAGTGCTGCAGTTAAACAGAGCATGCATATCTTTATTTTGCTGGCTGCAATGAAATGGATTTGCTTATAAAAAAGAGAGGTCTCCACTAAAAGACCTCACACAACTGCTGATGGTTAAAAAATGGAATTTCAACTTTGGAAAAATATTTTAGCTTTTCATAGTGCACACCTTATTGTTCATTTTGTGCTATGCAATCATGCAAAGAAACTCACACAAGGCCCAGGCGGTAATATTTCATACTTTTTAATGAACTAAATCTCCACTTTTTTTGAAAACATGAAAAAACTATATGCTACTGGAATGTTCATTCTATCCAGCAGTCTACTGTAAGGCTTGGATAAATTATATTCTTGATGGCATGGGATGATCATGCTTGGTGGTAAAAGCCATCAAAGGCACATTCTTTCCTCACTATGATTTTGATTTTACTCTTCACTATTTCTCCTTTTGGTTTTGAACACATCAGTGGTAGGAGTAGGGATCCAAAGTGAGATCTGGAAGAAAAAATTAGAAACTTAGAATGCTGATGAGCAGCATCACTGCCTATCATGCTAGCATGCTAGAAAAAACACATTGTGCTATACTCATTATTGCATTAGTTTACACTACACTGAACTGAAGCATCATGGCATTTAAGAAAATTACTGTGTATCTTACAAAATGCAGGTTATGTTACCTAAATCATGAACAATTTAATATCAATGGATTTTAAACATTGTGTTATGGAGGATGACACCACATAACACTGTCAGAAGACAACAGATATAATTCAAATACCCATGGAATATTCCTGTAAAGGAAAAACAAAACAACACAAATAAAAATTATTTCCTAAAATCAGATCCTACCTAACTCCATTAAAATCCCTGGAAAGATCATGGAACAGATCATTCTTGGTGTCATTCCAAAGCATATGGAGGAAAACAAAGCTATCAGAAGTATGGATTAATCAAGGGCAAATCATGTCTGACTAACCTGATAGCCTTCTATGATGCCATGACTGGATGGATAGATGAAGGAACGGTGGAGGACACTGTCTTCTACCTTGACTTCAGCAAGGCTTTCGACACCATCTCCCACAGCATCCTCATAGGTAAGCTTAGGAAGTGTGGATTAGATGAATGGACAGTGAAAAGGATTAAAAAGTGGCTGANGCCAAGAAGGCCAATGACATCCTGCAGTGCACCAAGAAGTGTGACCAGCAGGTTGAGGGGGGTTATCCTGCCCCTCTACTCTGCTCTGCTCTGGTGAGTCCACATTTGGAGCAGGGTGTTCAGTTCTTGACTGCCCAGTTCAAGAAGGACAGAGAGCTGCTGGAGAGGGTTACAAAGGGCTACAAAGATGGTTAGGGGACTAAAACATATCTCTCATGAAGAAAGGATGAGGGACTTGGGTCTTTTTGGTCTGGAGAAGAGAAGGCTGAGGGTGGATCTGATCAATGCCTAGAGATACTTAAAGGGTGAGTGTCAAGAGGATGGGGCCAGTCTTTTTTTCAGTGGTGCCCAGTGACAGAAAAAAATGTAACAGGCTAAAACTTGGACATAGGAAATTCCATCTAAACATGAGGAGGAATTTGTTTACTTTGAGGGTGGCAGAGCACTGGAACAGGCTGCCCAGAGAGGTGGTGGAGACTCTGTCTCTGGAGACGTTCAAAAACCGCATACACATGTTCCTGTGCAATCTGCTCTAGGTGGACCTGCTTTGGCAGGGGGTTTGGACTAGACAATCTCCAGAGGTTCATTCCAACACCATAGCATTCTGTGATTCTGTGATGATCCTGTAAAAATGACAACTCGAATTTTCTCAGCAGAGACAATGGGGAATTCTAGGGTCTAACTTCTGTATTGAGGCTTCTTGCTGTGGTAACGATAGTATCTTAACTTTTTTCCCCTGTAAATATGAATTATTTGGCTCCTTTAACAGTTAGAAATTATTTTCCTGACATCAAAAAGTGACTTCCACATAAAATTTTCATGTCCTTGTATACAATTTACTTGAATACCAAGTTACATAAACTCCTAGAATATCCATAATAAAAGAAAACATTAACTGCTGAAACAATAAATTCTGCACCTGACCAGTGACTGAAATGACTTACTTGATTCTTATTGGTATTATAAAATATGCTTAGCCATTTGTCCTACAGAATGGGTAAGCCAAAAGGGAAGCAGCTATAGAAAGACTGCCAGGATTGCCTATGATCTCTGCCTAAGTCAAATTCCTAAATTTGTTTTTAGAATTCAGACTCATTGTCTCTCTTTCAGTAACTCTGGAAGCCCTGCAGCTCCTACTGAAGTCAACAGTGAAATAATGAATGGTCAGTTGTATTGCAGAGAGATCAGAAATTGTTATCAAATAACTGCAAAGAAACGTTTTGTATTTTCAGAGACAAAACTGCTGTGATGAAAAGGCTACATTTGAGACTCTTCTGTCATCCTGCACTTGATGGGAATTAGCGTCTTAATCTTCCTTGTGTTAGCTCTTAGTAAAATCCATGCTTTCCTTTCAATGCAGGAACTGGATATTTTTCAGCTGTTTAGGTTCCTTATGAATGTTTGTCTTACCTGCCATTCTCACATCCTCAGGCAACTCGTATGTTATTAGATGTCCATACATGGGAAACTTCATTGAATGCTTGGTCAAATAATTGAATTAATGATGTTTGGAAGATATTCAAGTAATGATTAGGTGGACATCTAAAGACAAAGTAGTCAGCCAAAGAACTCACTTTGCTCCACTGTTGGTATTGATTAGACCTCTATCAACTTGATGAGAGTTTCAACATTTATGTCACAGGCAGATCTGGTACTCTGGAGGTAAATCCCACACCTGGGACAATCACTGTGTCACAGTGTTAAAAGTTGTTTCCATGTTAGAGTTCACAATAAATGCTTTCTTGACTTGATACATCTTTACATAACTGTAGCTAGTCAGAATCTTTTGACCTTTATTTAAACAATGCAGACAAAATTCCCTTTTATTTTAAAAGCTTAAATTGTCCTTCCTATACCATCTCTATGAAATATTAGATAGGTTCATGTTCACTTGTGGAGGAAAGAGGAAGTTATGAAGCAAAAGAGAAGTGACAAGAAATCTGTCAAGCTTCCGGACGATTCACTTGCAGAACTCTGAACACAGTCCAGCAGTTGCATACTAGATGCTCTAACTTTACCTTGAAGAGCACAAATGCAATAAAAAAATCTGAAAATAAAAATGCATAGGTTATCAGAAAAGCAGGCTAGAGGTTAAGACTACACAGAACAATACTATATTGGAATACTACATAGTTTGTATTACCTGCAGACAATTATGAGGCCCAAATTTTTGAAGTCCTCGAAACTCTTTCATCCTTTGGAACCTTTGAAAAATAAGTAATGAGCAGAGTGTTCAAGTAACATTCTTTGAGCTAATGCAAATGCAAAATATTAAAAGTTTTGATCAATACTTGAAAATACCGTACCTTTAATGAATATTATGATGTCTCTTGCAGATGGTATGTCTATGGCTCACTTTTGGACTTCTTAGGAAGGCATCATTTCCTCAATAATTGTTTATTCATCATGTTGCATCCCAGTATAGCACTGATTTATTGTTTTTCTGTATTATTTTAATGAGTGAATATTTGTGCGTTCAGTGGTAACCGCATAGTTTACTGTGCACTTTTCTTCCTGTTCTCCCTGAAACATGCTCACACTGAAGTCTTAGCAGTGTGGTACGCTTCAGTAAAGCACACAACTATCAGCATGATTCAGCACTGTTTTAGCTACTACCCTCTATTCTTCCCAAACCTTTACATGTTCTTGTTATACTTCCATCTGACTTGGAAAATACAGTTAAATGTGACAATTTACGATTCATGATGAATCCACCTGATAGGTGGTCTAGCGTTTTTCATTTGGTAATTTTAATTTCATAAGGCACTGTTTGAATAGCAAGAAAAAGGCACAATTTATGACAGCTATACTCTTCTTCTTTAGCGAAAATATATTATTTTTAAAAGAAAACTAAATTTGGCTGGTAAATTAAAATGAACTACCAATGCAACTTGGATAATTCATGGTTTTTCCTGTCCGTGTTTTTTTTCTTGCTTCCTTCCCTATGTCTCTAAGGGAAAAAAATAAGTAGTAGTATGTTTTCTTCGGTGTCTCCTTGAGCTATGGTAGCAAACTTTCCTTTAGCTGTTTTGTACTCTCATTGCCATTCTTACTTTGCTGTTTCAGCTTTTCCTCTACCAGATTTTTGTATAACAATTATTTTCTTTGGATTACAGAAGAATTGATAGAACTGATAGAGAAGAAGGTATCTCAAAGGAACATCTACTCTATCTGCTCTCTCAAAGCAGGATCACAACAGCTTACAACACATGACGTCCAGACAGTCTTGAGAGAGCTGGGCTTGTTTGTTTTGGGCAAGAGGAAGTTAAAACGTGCAGTTAAACACTTGCTAGTACAAAATGACAGAGCAGTGAGCAATGCTCAGAAAATGGGGCTTGGAGGATTCAGACTGGACATCAGAAAACCCTCTCTCAAGGGTAGGGTGATGCAGTGCTGGAACCAGAGCAGCTGGGAGATGCAAAGGTGATCTGTTCCAGGGTCCTACTTAAAGTGGGCAGTTGGACAAGAGGTTGAGTTGCCATCTCTGGTGGTACTGAGGGACATGGTTAGTGGCAAGATGGCAGTGCAAGGTTAATGGTTGTACTTCATGATCTCAAAGGTCTCTTCCAACCAAAAGGATCCTGATTCTATGACACTATGGTCATCAAAGTTCCGTTCTGATCAAAACATCCATTTTCCTGTGATAAACAAACTAATGAAACTGTTTGCTCATACTCTTATGAGAGGTGGTGTATTAGTCTCTAGAGAGAATTTATTCAGAGATTAACTTCAGAACTTTCCTAGAAGCACAGATAATCTCATTTCTTGCTCTTACTAATATTCATGAAAAAATAATTGTATTTTGTAGAAATGCTTGTATGAAATGGTCCAAATTATCTTCTAGCTGGATATTTAATTAAAGTTCTCCCCCCGCCAAGATGCATTCATGGCAGTGCCAGTTTCAGACATATGATAAATGCATAAAAACACTTTATTCAATTAGTTGTTTATGAAGCTGAAAGTTCCACCGAAGCAGGAGCTATGTTATCCCTTCAGGCCCATAAAAGCATCAGACAAATCTTGACAAGAACAGTGAAAATCCTATCAGTTTACATTTTGACTACAGCATCAGTGGTAATGAAAAGCAAAGAAAAAGCTGCCCATTTAAAAAATGTTAGGTTCCCAAACTGTCACAGTATACAATTTATAATAAGCTGGATCTTTGTCATTTTGGTGAGTTTGATTTACTTATCAACAGACCAGAGAACTTATAGTTATTCCTTGTATTTTATAAAATAAAGGCATAAACCCTTATGTGAGAGTGATAGAACACTGCTGCAGGTTGCCCTGGGAGGTTGTGGTGTCTCCATCTTTGAAACATGTAAAGCTGCGATTCAGTATATGAAGGGGAAAATAAGGTTTGGAGAGGGGAAGATGCACAAGAGAGACATAAAGGTATCTGTGTGTATTGCATATTCCTTTTATGTGGTTTGTCATGTTGAAACATTTAGAATTTGATTAAAATATAATTTGACCAGGTTTAAAAAGTAGGGGTGAAATCATAACAGGTGGAATTAAGCTAGAACAGTCTAAAATTTCTCTTTTCAGTACAGCAATTTGATGAAGTTGCCCATGGGCAGCTTTACTGTGCAGAGGCATCGCTTTAAATAATACCTTAATTCAGATAGACAAAATTTAAAAAGATGCAAGAAGGAATCTTTTCAGAAAGAACATCCTGAGTTATCTCTTAGTGTTCTTGGCATAAACACCATTTTTTCCTTTGTCAGGTGTTCTAAATATCTGAAATTTTCTTACTTTTATCAAGGACTATACAGCACTTGCAAGTCAAGTAAAAATAAGAAAAAGAATCTCTTGTCTTTTGAGTTTTCCTGTGTTCTTTCACTGAATCCAAAGTTTCAGCTGTAAATTTTATCCTTTATTATCACTTCTTTCTCTATTTGTAAACAGTCTGCATCAACACTGGCAACACTGGCATCAACATGGGAAAGCTGGCTGTGCAGAGGACCAGCAGGCACATCACTGGCAATGCTCTCTATCAGCACATGCATCAGACATACCACAAACACATTTTCTTATGCTGGAACAGATGCATTGCAGATGCCACAGTTCGGAGCTTATTTAACAATTTTGAGGCCATAACAAGGAAAAATAGCCATTATTTCTTCTCTTTTCTCAGGAGGAGAATAGGACTGCCTCTTTGTAAATGACTTACAAGCATCTTAGAAAGCATTAGATGACACATGCTTCCATATTTTGCTTACTTGACAGAAGTTTCCCTCAAAAGTTCATCACTGATGACCCGGGAAGCAGACAGAAAAGCACAGTAAATGTACATTAAAGTAATATATTTAATAGATTAATTAAATTAATGGATTAGTAAATGAAAATGTATTTTTTTGCCTCTGAAACTTCAGAGGAATTTAGAGGTGAATATATGAGAAAGTTCTGTGCTGACAGAAGACTCAATCAGAATTCTGAATTTCTATTTGCATGACTTCAGTTTTCATTCTGAGTAAGAAAGAATATAACGCCTACAGATGTCACAGGTTTTTAAAATATCTGTGTCTACATGTTTCCTCTGTGGTATAGTATAAAAAATCTGCCAAACTGACATTCATGTAACCCCAGAGGTGTCAGTAACATTTCACAGTTATAATATAATATATAGTTTAATTACAAATGTTTAGTGAAATACTGCCATGAACCCTGTATCTAAAAACATATTTTTAAAGCTTTGTGATTAGGACAAAGTGACTTGTATTTAACTATCCATAACAGTAATGCCAATAAAATCAAGGCACATTCACATAGCTGAAAGAAATGCTTACAAATAGAGCCCTAACTTTTGTTAAAATACAATACTTATAGTCTTGTAGTTACATTTCTCAATAATATTTTGACAAAGAGCATTCATTTGAATTAGTAACTGTTCACGTTTTCATTACCATGGGTTTAAAGACAGATAAAGTTGCACATTAATTTCTTCAGTTCTCCCTGTGCTGTATTCTTATAGAGTATTAAAAACAATGAAAGAGCTGTAATATTTCTCAAATGACATGTAATTACATGGCACTTTTCAAGAAACTTCCCAATGCAGAAATCACACCGAATTTCTAGAGCACCACAGCTCGTAAAACACTGCCATACTTAATCTAATACCACAGCTGTAGTTCTCAGATCAATTATTCATGTTTACACTGCTTATTTACCTGGAACCAGTCATTCACAATATTCTGGAGAGACATCTGCTTTGGTGAGAATGTAAATATAAAAAAAAAGAAAGATCTATAAAGTTTTGGCATTGCTAATGAACCTTATATCAATGATAGTCATTCTAATGTAAAACCAATAGTTGCATGAAAAGTTGCAGCATGGTGATACCCATACAATAACTTTAGACATGGGTCTTGGAGACTTAGAAGTGCATTATTTACTTATGGTGCTGAGTACTTACTCAATATGCAGTACTGCAATGAGTGATCAGTACTAAAACATTCAGGAAATCCTTCTACAGAAGCCACGGTTCTGAAGTCTTCTTCATTGCACATCTCCTACTTGGAATAAGATTAGTTGTAGTCTATGCTTTCTAGCTTACAACCCTTGTGAGTGTTTACGTGCCTATATATACAAGAACTAGGCTGGAAGTCTTTAAGCAAAATAGCACTGCTTATGAAAAGACACATTTTTGTTAATTTAGAAGGAAGATGTGAAAAGAGCTGAAAAATTATCTTTCCTCATGACACAGAATTGGGTTTCTGTGGCAAAATTTTGGTAGCAGAGGGGCTACAGGGGTGGCTTCTGTGAGAAGCTGCTAGAAGCTTCCACCATGTCCCACAAAGCTAATGCCAGCTGGCTCCAAGACAGACCTGCCACCACAGACCTGCCACTGGCCAAGGCCAGACCCACCAGTAGTGCCTGTGGGGTGACATATTTAAGAAGAGGGAAAAAGAACAATGTCTCAGCAGCAACCAGGAGAAAGGAGCGAGACCAACAACTCTGCAGGCACCAGTGAAGAAGGAGGGGGAGAAGGTGCTCCAGGCAACAAAGCAGAGGTTCTCATGCAGAAAGGTAGAGAAACTGGGAGTGAAGTTAAGCCTGGGAAGAAGGGAGCTGTGGGGGGGAGGTGTTTTAATATTTGGTTTTATTTCTCATTATCCTGCTCTGATTTGATGGGTAATGAACTAATCAGATTTCCCCACGCTGAGTCAGTTTTGCCTCTGACAGTAATTGCTGAGTGATATTCCAGTCCTTATCTTGACCCACCAGCCTTTTGTTGCACTTTCTCTTTCCCATCCAGCTGAAGAGAGGAGTGACAGACCAGCTTTGGTGGGCATTCGGTGCCCAGTCAGGGTCAACCCACCACAAATACTGAAGAAGAACAGTTTATTTCTTGTTGTTCAAGCATATAATATATCCAGACAAAAGAACAATTGATCTTTGATAATGAAGGCAATCGATGTACTACAGAAAGAGACACTATCATAAATATTACACATACAGTAACATTCATGAAAAATGAGGCTATGAGAAATCAGATGACAATCAAAACATTATGAAATCACTGCCAATTCTTACCTTAGAATTTTATTGATTGCTGTCTCTTTTTCCAGAAGGTTTCTTGCTCTGATGCTGAAAACAGATTTGCGGAGCTATAAAATTAAGAAAAAGACAGTGCACCTTTTACTTGCCATAAAATATAGCACTTGTATCTGACAGACCAATGAAACATTATGATGCTGAGTGTATGTAAAATTAGACACATAATGTTCTCTATCATAAAGCTGGTTTTCGTTTTTGCAGTTTGTAGCATGCCTGTCCTTTTCCAGGAAAAGGGTGGTGGAAAAGAGTAAAATGGAGCAAATTCCTTGAGAAATGTGTAAGATCCTAGCCTTATCTTGGAGATTTTGTCTTCCCTATTCCAATCTTTACCTAGTTCTGGGTGCAAAGAAGCAGATAGTTCTGTTGACTAGCAAGAATACTATTTCCTTTACTGCAGATTTATTTTCTTTTCTGGTTGGCCAAGTCACACCTTTGTCTTGATCTTTGCTAATCCTCCCCTATGGATTTTGAGTACTCTGAAGATGTCTTGACTATACAGAAGAGCCAGCAAGAAAAGCGCAGAAGTCTCATTTCAGTGCCTAGAGTTAGATGAAAGTAGGTCTCCTGTTTCTCCTGAATGAAGACCTGCCTGCCTGCCTGTCTGTTCTTGTCCTTGCCATCTTCACTATCATTTTATTCCCCCTTTTTTCCCCTCTAATGTAGAGCAAAAAATTTGGCAAGTGAAATGTGTTTGCCTCTGGTCATGAACAGAGTTTTAGGCATATTCTTATGAGAAGGACTTCCTGGACATTAAATAAAAGGTCGGGGAAGCAAGAAAAAACAAGCACTTAACTCCTAAGCAAGTAGAAACAAAGACAGCAAATTGAGGAACAAATCACAGCTGAAGAATTTAGCTGAGGAATTGCACCTGTGTTGAACAGAAAGACTCTGGGACTTTGTAAAACTTAATTCTGTCAACTGTTCGGAGATCATTATCTTGAAGCAAATGGTTGAAGAAGATTTGGGAGTTCCTAGCAATGTATCTCCTCTTTTGATTGATCTGAAATGGAATCTTTAAGCACATTGCTTTAAAACTATTTATTATACACATCAGATTTGTTTAGTTGATCTATGTCTGACCTAAGGATGTAAGTAATAGATTTCTAAAACACTACCTCAAATCCAATGTCACTAGACAAATAATTTTGCTAGAACTTTGCTCAGGACTCAGACTGACTCTGATTCACAGTAAGATGTCTTACTTTGGAGAAAAAGAAAAGCCTACAAAATATCTTAAAACTTGTTAATTATACTGACTGTCCTTAATAAAATGGCTACTGCTTTTTAAGCCATATCTATAACAGCAAGCGACAAGCTCTGTCTTAGCATTTGTCCTTTCAAGTGTGGCCTCTTTAAACTCTTTCAAGTCCTAACCAATGTCTGTACACCCTGTGGAAGGAAGAACATAAATTATTTGAAAATAACCACTATTTCGCTCTTCTGTGGGTTTCTTAAAAAAAACCCTGTAACTTGAAAACTGAAATAAAATATGCAAAATTTCATAATGTGGTTTGGAAAGTAAGGTACTGGAATTTCAGGTAAGATTAAAACATATAGTAACAGAATTATTAAATATTTTAATACAACCAAAAATTTGTTCTATTACCTGGATATGGTTACCATAATTCAAAATCACAGTATGAGATATATCATTATATTAAACATTTTGAAATGGTAAATATTTAATGTGTTGAAACATACTTGTGTAGGTTTTAACTCATTTGCAGTATCTCAGCACAGGTTTAGTCAATTTATCAGCATGGTACTTTATTATGGATTTAGATATAATCGAAAATGTTGAAAGCAATGGCAACTCTGTTACATCTTTTTTTCTTCTAATGTCAGTGATTAGTAACTGAAATCCCAGGTAACTGATTTTTCCCCTTATCAGGATTGCAGAAAGAAACTCCCAAACCATAGGAGTATCTATCCTTTTGCAAGGTGCTACCTGATAGTTTTTTAGGGCTCAGCTAGGAACATCAAAATTATGGGAATAATGAAGGTGGAAAACCAGCTTTTTATTTAAGTTGTTTTTTTTTCTGGCTATAAATAATTGCTTTAGAATAATTGCAAGTACATCAAACATCAGCGGAAAAAAGCACCTGTGCTGCCTACTAATGTGTTCTGTCCATTTATTTCTAATAACAATTATTTGCTTGTTAACATCCTAGAAAATGGAAAGATTTCATACATAGAAAGTATTCATTTCCTTCTAAATTTCCAGGTTTTGGTCATCCAATTTCAGAAAAAAAGCAAATTATTTTTCCTGAAATTGTCTACAGCTCTCTATCTGGCATAGACCACTTCTTTTAGGTGCTAAAAACAGGTGTGAAAACAACTTGGCATTAAACATGTGGTCCAAGCAGGGTAATTTAACACGGCAATATGATATGCCCTGGGAAAGCAGGAGCAAGGAGTCGACTTCTTTTCAAAGACTTTACAGACAGGTTGGGTGGGTTGTGCAGCTACATTTAGTGTTTTCCCCAAGGAAAGTGTTAAACCACCTAGTGCAGGAGAGGAATAAGAACATCTCAAGAAAAGCTGCTAGCATGTCTGCACCAAGGGCTACTTACATCACCTTCGTCTACCAGAGGCTGCTGAATCTCTAGGGTAGAGAGGTACCTCTGTGTAGCAGGACTAATAGAGAAGGAGGCAGTGGAGTGTGTTTTGCATAAAAGCATACTGCTAAATCCCTTGAGCACCTCAGCTGGAAGTGGTTTGAGCCCCTGTTTTTGATGCCTTCAGTGAACCCTACTGGAAATCTGCTGGAGATTTGCAAGGACAGTGCTGTGCTCTGGTATTTGGCCACCGCACAGCCAGAGGTGCAACATCCACAGAGCCAGAGAGATAAAGTAAAGCAGTAGGAAGGAGCCTACATCTGGAGCTACCCAGATGGTGGAGAAAAGACTGGGTTCTAGCTCCTACTCCCAAAGCTGTTCATGAATTCTATTCTGTGATGCTTAAAAAATAAATGCCTGAGAAATCATGGGAAGGGGGAAAGGGACAAGAAAACAGGGAGTTGCACCAAGTTATTTGTGCAGCGTGGATTTATCCTTCCAGCACTTCTTTTTCACAAGGACTATCTATGTAACTTGCACCTGAGGCAGCACGTCCTTGGGAATTGCCCAATGGACTGAGGCTTAGGTGAAATTTTGAAGGCTTTTTTACCATCCTGTCTGCCTCTGTGTTGTTATAGAGCTTACATGGGGGCCAGGTATCCAGTTCTTTAATCCAGGAATACATGAGCACACACAAGATGCAGTACTTTGGTGCCCATGGATTGCAGTGGTGCAAAATGGAAATGATAATAAACCCCAGGCATTTCCAAGGATCTTGGCTTCTGAAGATAACGGTCTTCATTGCTCTTTTGGACTTATGAGACCTTCCTTCAGCAGAAACCAGGTAAATTTATCTTAAATTTAAAATAGTGGGAAGAAGAAATACAAGACAATATTTTTAGACACACACAACTGATCTGTTTCTCATGTTTAAAGAAGTTAGCAGTTAGTCAAATAGCAACATGCATACGTCAATACGTCTGTTGAAGAAAATAAAATGTTATTATAGATTTTTAAAATGTGCCCTTATTTCTGTATTATATAAATAAACCAAACTTATTCCCGTTTAATTTTCCAAATTTGCATAGCACACCAGGCAAATGCAATGGAACTATGCAAACAAAAAAAGGAGGTGATCAACAGTATTTTGTTTAATAATGTCTAGATGCTGCATGCTGGTGTAGAAGGAGGCTGGCAATTAAAACTTGTGATACCTGCCGAGTTCTTGACTGTTGCAGAGGAAATTATTAGCAGCGTTAATGTACAAAAGACATTATTCAATCAGATGATGTGGAATTAAATAAGTACAGTATAGTCTACTGAGGTTATTTTAGGGTATATCTCTTCAGCCTGCTGGGTTTTTTATTACAGATCGTGATGTACTGTGAGGACACCCTCAGTGTATCTTTATTAGCCATTATTTATTTATTTACTTCTTTATGCAGCCTATAAGTGCAGCCAGTGCAGAAATAACAGTGCCATATAACTTTCTGCTATCGAGCATTAATTTTTAGCATAAAACACTGTCCTGAAATCACCTAACAGCATCTGATTACTGTTAAATATATTTTCAACAACACATTTTAAAGAACTCCTGCAGGTTACTTTAATTTGTAAGGAACAGTTCTGACAGGTCAGCAAATTACCGATAATATTTCTTGGATTAGATTTTAGTTGGAAAGCGTGTGCTCCTATGAAACCATCAATAAGCTCATGTCTTCATTCCCACATCCCTTGGAATTTATTTACACAGATCTACCAGAAGACATAGAATTAGGGAATCTGCAGGTAGTGCTTCATCCACAAGTGCTGTCACCCTTCACTGCTGCTTTTGGCAGGACAAGCTTAAGGCAGACAAAATGACTCAGTCCCATCAGATGCTACATCCTATAAAACCCCATTTGTCCACATCGACAAGGACAAAGCAATAAACCACTGTAACTTTTGGAAAAGAAACTAAATCACATAACATTGTTGCTCTGCAAGTGCCACCCGCTGCTTTGAAAAGGTACTGCAGACGTTTAAAATAACCAAGTAGCATATTAAAGAATTCCAGGCTCTCTACCCTGGAAAAAGAGTATCTTTGGCATAAGACTAAAAGCAAAGCAACACAGGAAAGTACCTGTTCTAGATGACCGCTAATGACTGTGGACCAGTCCCACAGCCTAGGTGTATCGGCACTTCAGAGGGATCTATGCCAATTTCTAACTGAGCCAAGATACGGCTCAGTGATTACAAGAGATGCTGTTCATTATCAAGGTTTTGATAGATTTTGCTAGCACAAACCCCAGTGAGCACTGCTAAAGCAATTGTTTTCAACTTGAATTTGACGGAGAATTGTATGGTGATGTAGCGTATTATTTTTGTACCGGACCACTCCAGAGTTGGCAGAAGAGACAAGCGTTCCTGGGAGTTCTGCAATCCAAGGTGAAGCAAGGTCACAAGTAAATAATGAAATATACATGCCTGACATGTGGTTGACAATAGGGGGGAAAATGTGCACGCAATATGGTTTTTTTTAAAGCAATTACTTAATTGTTTTATGAAAATTATGAATTTTTGCTTGGTGCTGTTGATATCTTTGACAGGCAACTTCAGGACCATATGAGAATATTCTCCTGTATCATGCTAGAAATTCCAAGAAAAGGAACAAAAAAATTATCCAAAGCTTCTGTTTCACTTTGGAATCTGTTGGATGCTGATTTACAGATTATGTAGATTTGCAGAATGAACAGACTGTTAGGTATTGTTATTTAAACACGTACAGCTTCTAGGAAAGATACGAAGAGTCAGTACCATAAGGACTACATCAGAGTGATTTTTAAGAAACAGTGAGGAAATATTTGGGCAGAATCTATTCAAAGCTTGAGTATTCCATTAAATATGGGATATTTTTGGTCCCCAGGAGTTTGCTTTGTAGCCTTTCAAATGCAAACACTGTTATTCACTCAACCACATTTTTTCTATGCATGTTTGGCTTGAAGAGATCAGACTATCAAAATGAATGTGACAAAAATATGACGAGTGATGGAAGACCAGCGACATATTGGTGGGTACCTAACAAAATGTTCAAAGAATTTAAGCAGGATAAGTGACTAAATCCTATAGAAATCAGTGGGAAATTTCTTTTCTTTTGAAAACTTTGCTTAATGACTGCAGAATCACAAAGGATGCAATTACAAGAGACCCCTAGAGATCACCTAGTCCATTCTCTCTCAAAGTGGAACTAACCATCTTCATTTGGACAACCGTTGCAAGGTTGTTCTATACAAGAAACAGGCTCGCCGAAGAGTCAAGAATGTGGTCTAGCATTAAATAGGTACCACAAGGAGTCAAGGGCTGTCCCTTTTGATCAGATGTCTAGAATGAAAAGTGGGCATAATCTCCTTAACTCCTGGGAGTCATTGACCTGAAATAGCCTCAATTCCTTTTGTAGCCCTTGATTGCTGCCTGTCCCTAAAGGAAAGCCATGTTCTTCTAATTAGCTGACTGCTGGTCTGGAAAATCTATATGGTCTTTCATAACCAAGAACCTTTTACAATTAAGTCTGAAAACGTGGACATGGCTAGTATTAGCATACTCATAAAACCCCCAGAGACTTAAAGAGGATGATAACAGTCCATCTCAGCCACATGAGGGAGCAGCTCCAGGTAGGGATAAGAATCCCTCTCTTTAATGTCATATCATACTATGGTTGACTTTTTCCCTTTGGCATATCTGAGTTTTTTATTTTCAATGGCTTAACATGTAGGCTTTTCATAGAATTATGGAATGGTTTGGATCGGAAGGGAGTTTTAAAGGTCATCTAGTTTAATGCCCCTGCGACGAGCAGCAACATCTTCAACCACATCTGGTTGCCCAAAGCCCTGTCCAACCTCGCCTTGAACACCTGCAATGATGTGACATCTACCACTAATCTGGGCAAGCTGTTCCAGTGTTTCATCACCCTCATCATCAACATTTTCTTCCTTATATCTAGTCTGAATTAGCCCTTCTTTAGTTTAAAACCTTAACCATTACCCTATCGCTACAGGCCCTACTAAAAAGTCTGTCCCCGTCCTTCTTATAAGCCCTGTACTGAAAGGCTGCAATAAGGTTTCCTGGAGTTTTCTCTTCTCCAGGTTGAACAATCCCAATACTCTCAACTTGTGCTCACAGGAGAGGTATTCCATCCCTCTGATTATTTCATCAAGTGCAACTTGTACAGGGTTTTTTTTTCTTTTGTTTTCTATCTTTACTCAAGGCTGGAGGCAGGGAGACATTAGGAAAAGCTAGCAAGGAGGGTTGGGTAGATTACTCATGGCAGCCAACAGGACTGTGGCAGTGAGGACTCCTGGTCAAGCTGATGTGGGGTTGTAATACATTCTTCTGGGTGCACAGCAATGGAGAAGGCAGCTCCACTCCACACCTTGATCAAGGGAAGAAGGGACTGCAAGCCTGGGCTGGACTGGGAATGGAAGAAACTGATACGGAGTGTTTCAAGTGGGAGGTAACTTGGGGTGAACAAGGAAGAACAAGCACATGCACAAAACTCCCTTCACTAGAACAAAGTGTTCCTGACTATATTTAATCAGTTCTTGTGAATGAGTCCTGTGAGAGGGTGAGGGAGAACAAAGGGCTTGGAGAATGAGATCTGGACTCTTCTATAGGAGCTGGGAAAGGGAGAGTACAAGGCTCAAATTAAAGGGCTTTCCTGTAACCCAGCCCCTCATTTCCTCTCCCTTCACTCCAACTAAGGCATGTTCTTTTCTGTAAAAATATAAGAGCCTAAAAATTTTGCTTCGTCTGAATTTTGTTTGTTTGAAGAAATAGGAAAAGTATGATCAGCCCCTTCTGTTTTAACACATCTTCAGAGCCTTTGTATCAAACACTTGAAATCTTTTAGTGCAAAAATGATGAAGAAGAAAACTAATGCCAGAAAGAATTGCTGAATTATGGTGCTTTGAAAATGGCAAAGTACTCGGTCGCCAGCCTCTTTTCTCTCAGAGTGTAATTGAAAATTGGTCTTCTCCAGGCAGAATTTTGAACACACTATGTAGAAGCAAGAGTGACAAAAGCAATTTAAAATCATCAGAAGCCAGAGACAGACCACAACAAGAACAGTCTTGTTACTATTGCAGTTCTATCTTCCATGCTCTGAAGGCAAACATGGTCACAAAAGTTAAATGTAACCTGCTGAAATGTGTATGTGGTAAAATACTTAATTGAGAAAGTGTCTTCTTCTAGAAATTGGTTATTTAGACTCAAGGACACAGGGATATTGTTACATAGCTATTTTATACGAAAATAAACAAAATATTTAAAAAATGCAAAATAGACTAAGAGTTCTCCTGACTAGTTTTTAGAAAACCAGAAATACATCACTGCATTTACATACATTAAGTTCAGTAGAAAGATCTGATTAGAACAGACATGAGACAAAAATAATCTCCTTTGAAAATCAAGACCGTAATGAGCAAGAAAATGCTAGATTCAGAAGCCATTCTCATTCCAGCAGGTAGATTGTTCTAATGACTTTTCTGAATGTTAAAGCTAGATAGATTTTGGCAATATCCTGTGAATGACATAAATAGGTAAGACTGAACCACTTGGCTGTGTTTAATTAACAAGCAGTATATTGAAAATGAAATTGTAGGACAGAGTTATACTCAGTACAGGGAGATTAAGATGAAGTTTGAATTATTTTTGCTGATACTTATGTACAAAATTCTGCAAGGAGTACTTCAGAAAAAATGTGGTATTTACTGTTTAAAAATAAACACTACTTTCTACCTGGAATTCACATGCAATTACATTTTATTAGTTTTTGTTATATTCAAAATTAATAGGATACAATTATTCTTTCAAATTACTTAGAGAAAATAATAATCAGGAAAACAACAGAATGCTCTTGTACTTCTTGTGCCAATATTCTGCTTTGCACAACAGACTGCCCAAAATAAAATTCAGAAGAGCTTGATTAACTTGGGACTTAAGTTTATTAGAATAAGAAGTAGAAATTTTGGAAATGACAATTTGTGAGTAAATTTTCTAGTCTTGATTCTTTCCTAAGAAGGAAAAAATGCAAATAAAGATTACTAGTATGTCTTCATGCCTGATGGTTTTCTGAAAGATATCCCGGGACATCCTGTTTTCAGAAAAGCTGAAAGGCTATTTCAGGTTCTACAATTAAAAATATTTTCTACAAGGAAAAGTCCTTTCAGAAAACTGAGAATATATGTGGTTCTTCTTGCAAGAAACAGAATAGTTAATGAAGGAAGCTGAACACAGAACAGAAAAAAACATGCCAGAACAAATTGCCAGATTAAGCAACACTATCTTATCAAGAATAAGAAGTGGCATGTCTCAGAAGCTCACAATTGGAGTATCTATGATGTTAACTAAACAGGTGTCAAAAGCTAAGGACAATCTTGTGTGCTGAATTTGTGTGTGAAATTGTAAACTGATAAAAGCATTAACTTTCCCTGAGGTGTCAAGAGACAACAATTTCTACATAAACCAAAGGGTGATCTCCAAAAAAGTACTGAGGCCCTTCCAGGATGAGGCTTATAACTGGGTTGATGCTTATGTTCCATCCCATCTAACTTTAATGGCTATCAGCAGGATGACATCTGGGAATGAAGTCAAATAGCCTAAAATTAGCAGGTGCAAAGCTCAGCAGTCCATCTGCAAGGCAACACAGGTCATTATGAACATAACACCTTGGTGCTCTGACTCCCCAAAGAATACAGAATCTAGCATGAGATCTGCTGCTTAATACTCATAGTCCTCCATGGTAATGGCTCTGGTTACCTCCAAGATCAGCTCTCACTTTCTGACCATGACCTCCTGTCATTCTGCTGCTAGCAGGAAATCAATGGGAGAGGCATACGATGTGTGAGGTCCAGCTTTCACAGGAGCTAGGCTGTAATGATGGATCTTGCTACCACAGGAAAAAGGAACGGCTACTAACTTCACTGCTTGCAGAGCTAAAACCAAAACTCATACATGTGAAAGGAAACAGAAAGGAAACAGGACGACAAAGAAGACAGAAAAGAGAAAGTATGTTTGCTACTATCCAATTAGTCTTACAAATGCAGGAATTAGAGAGAATTGGTTTGTTTACATTCCTTTAATTAAATGGGAGATACTTAATGTCTGAACTATAAAATAAAGGGATATATTAAATGCTCTTTTGCTTTTTTTTGGTAATTCATTCCTGCTGTGCCACTGCTATAAACATGCACATGGGTATATGTACATGTTTAGCCATAGGTGTTTTCAAAGTTCATCTCATGACCCTGCCTGTTTTGAAGTTTAGTTTAACAGCGATGGGCTGTGTTGTGTGGCCTAAGATAAGTACCAATCAGGAATGTCCTCCTCATAACAATTTTCTGCAGGGCTTCCTAAAAGTTGTGTATCTCCTAGGAAAGCACTCTGAGGTGTTTCTGTGCTCCTCTGATTCTAGTCTTGAAGTTAAGAAGCCAAGGCAAACGCACTTAGGTCAAATCAGCTCTATTTTACTGGACATTTATTTGTTGTAAATCTTAGAGCTCTTTTAGTTCTTTGTCCCCTGAAACTTGCTGTGACTATCCCTCAGGCTCTTTTGAGAGCCACCAATGTGAGATGTCTTTATTTTCTGCCAGGTTCCTTTCTTCTCATTCACCCCACCACACAAAAATTCTGTGTTTCCATATTTCATCCAGTTCTCATCCAAGAATTTACTGAAATACTGAAATTCCCAGCATACTATGAATAATTTTCATACAAATGTAGAAAGTATAAGAGAATACTTCCCTCTCTATCTCTAAAACCCCCCTTCTCCCACAAGTACAATGTTCATTCAATACCATAACGCCCTGTTTTCACCTCTCCCGAGATATTTTTCCCATCAATTTTATAATGGGACCGTCTCCTTACACTTGCACTTTTTCCTAGCAGTATCCTTTCTTTCATCAGAAAACACCTTCATGGTACTTCCTACTATAACAGGGATGTCCTCACCAACCCAGACAGTTTTGGTATCTCTAATTAGACCCACAGCTCATGGCCTTCAGACCACATCAGGATAGACTAGCTCAGCACACAGTGAAGGAGGTCAGTGGCAAAATCCATGGGTTTAAGAAAATTTGCTCAGCAGAAGTTCAAACTGAGAGCAAAAAATTACCATCCTGCATTTCCAGCAGTATTAAGTTCAGACAATTCCAGTTTTATGCACAAAGTTACAGGTGGACACAAACAACCCAACTGAAGCATCAGGCTAAGGTCCCCATCAAGCATCCATAATGGAGATAGCCCAGATGTCGCTGGCACTGGATGTAGAAGAATGAACCTGGCACAGCCTGTCTCCACACACCCACTCAGACCCCACTCATTGAGAGAGAACTCTTAGGGGATGTATAAAAGGTAAACGGCATTTAGGTATTTAAAAGCAATTTTCATATTATTGTTTGGTTAGTGATAGTGATGGTTAGTGACTTTGATAATAGTTTAGAAATTAGAAAGAGTTAGAAAAGCTTCTGGAACTCAGAGAAATGTCTAGAAAAAACGAGTATAGCAGAGAAATCTGTTTTCCAAAGCTGTTCTTTTGATTTGGCATTCATGAAAATAATTTCAAACCTATTTTCATCATGGTTATGTTAATACACATAAATAATATTTTCAATTATTCTGAGAAGGTAAAATACCTTAAAGAAAGGAAGAATAAAATGAAAATTCACTCCTTAAAACATCTTTTCAAGGAAGTGGGTACGGCAGTGTGCTCAGGTGGCCAAGAAAGCCAATGGCATTCTGGCTTGTATAAGAAATAATGTGACCAGCAGAAGTAGGGAGGTGGTTGTCCCCCTGTGCTCAGCACTGGTGAGGCCACACCTCAAGTATTGTGTCCAGTTCTGGGCACCTCAACACAAGAGAGATATTGAGGTGCTGGAGCAAGTGCAGAGGAGGGCAACGAAGCTGGTGAGGGGCCTGGAAAACAAATCATATGAAGAACGGTTGAAGGAACTGGGATTGTTTAGCTTGACGAAGAAGAGGCTGAGGGGAGAGCTCATCACCCTCTACATCTACTTGAAAGGACACTGTAGAGAGGTTGGTGTTGGTCTATTCTCGCAGGTAATTAGGGATAGAACAAGAGGGAATGGCTTCAAGCTCCAACAGAGTAGGTTTAGACTGAACATTAGGAAAGAATTTTTCTCAGAAAGAGTGGTCAGACCCTGGAATAGGCTGCCCAGGGAGGTGGTTGAGTCACCATCCCTGGATGTGTTTAAGAGTCATATAGATGTGGTGGTGCGGGACATGGTGTAGGGGAAAACTTTGTAGAGTAGGGTAGATGGCCGGACTCGATGATCCCAAGGGTCTTTTCCAACCTAGATGATTCTATGATTCTATAATGCTGAAAAGACTTACTAAACTCATTATAGAAGATAACTGCTTTATTGATCAGCACAAGTTATGATCGATTCTGAACACAAAATCAACATCATACACACACACACACATATATATATGTAGCGACAGATTTTTAAAGGAAGAAGAAAAGAATGTTGCTGAAGTGGAAGTAAAGGAAAATATGTATGAAGTGCTTCCTATCACTTCAGTAGGTGTGGAACACAGAAATACCGATATAAGTCTAGGAGAAAAATGGAGGAACTAGCTACAGTTTAACCACGATAAAGGAAGGACAGTGTCAAATCTGCCAGCAGAATTCCATCTTTTGATGCCACCCTATTTTTTTATCAATTACAAAGCAAAAAATATGTGGAAAGTTTCTGAAGTCAACACACTGCTACCAGGAGCACTGGGAACACATCCTACTAGATACTGGGATTTGGTTAGGTTTCTTTTTTAACAAATAAAAGTAAAGTACGCATGTAAGATTTATAATTAAGTGCAACCAGTCATTCCAAACTTGTTTTAAGGATAAGATATTTTTAAGAAGATTTGTTCATACAAAAGTGAGGTTGCCTTGGCAACCGTAACTATAGAAAGCCAGAGTAATTACTTTCAAAAAATCATTCCCAGCTCTTTCTCCTGCTTATAGAAATGTGTAAATACCTTGTTTTAAGCTATCTTTATCAGAAATATTACTTATCATTGAATCTACCCTTGACGCATGGGAATCCAAGAGTATGTGCTTAAAGCAGGTTGAATAGTGCAAAAACAATTTGCTAACACTTATTTTAATTCAAAAGTGAAAGTCAGATTACGCATATTTGCTCTTGCAGGGAAATGAAAATTTGAGAAGAATGCAGCATTCTGATTTCATATTGCAAGATCTCATTGAATAAACTGTGCCATGAATTAATCTATCTTCCAACACAGTAATGGTTCACTTTTGTGAAAAGCAGGTAGAAAGAATTAAGATTGCAGTTTAATATACCTAAACTACATTCATGCAAATAGATCTACTGAATCATTGCAGTGCTCAGCTTTGCAAATCATGGATTTATCTGTGTGGCTGGGACAAATTTAAGGTCTCTTCATCTCTTCATTACATGGTAGAAATGTACTCTGCTTTCCCTGGCACAGTGTTCGAGATCCATCATTGATGGTATTTGGCATAATTCTTCTGAGCCCCTAGGCTTGTCATTCAATAACTTACCTAATTTTTCTGTTGTGCTTGTTAGAGTACATGATGTCCATTTAGCCTTGATTTATTCCTATGGCCTTCCTTGTCTGATAAATAATATTTTACCACAGACCTCCCTCTCAGGCCATGCTGTTCAGCATGGAAATTAACAGTAGTTTGAAAGTTGTCTCTTCATTCGTTATCAGAAGAGTACTGTTTCCCCCGACTCTGCTTTCTGCCTGCATGAATGCTACCCTGAGTTGTAGTTGCAAACCACACGCTAGGAAAGCCAGAGTTATGTGGTGTATCTACAACATGTACCCTATTTTTATCTCTTGTCTATGATTCTGCAACTTAAAATATACTTACAGGCCCCTGATGTTAATATTCAAACAGGATTTGAGCACCCTGTTATGAATACTGAAAGGACTTTTGTTTGTTAAAATGTCATTAATCAGTTATTTACACAGTATTACAAGTGATCAAGAAGTGATAGTAGTGCAGATGCCACTAGAGATCTGGGAAACCAGTATCTCTCATGATGCACATGAAGATTTTTTCTGCCTCTGTAGTTTTGTAAGGTGCCAAAAGTCATACCCATTTACTCATGATCATCATCATCGTTCCTGATATTTTTCAAATACAACCATCCATGCTGCTCCAGCTGGGAAACTAGCAGCATTTAGCACAATGGATATCAAATACATGTGTTTCACACCTGTTTTCTAGCAATTTCCAGGCTTACAGACAGGTTAACATGCTCTAAATAATTAGAGTAATTCTTCAATTTTTACTCATCCCCGGTGGTTACACAGAGATGTTACCTCAGTGAAGTGTGTTTTCGATATTGTAATAGTATCAAGGCACTCAAAAATCCAATGTGATATTCACAAACTTTAATTTTCCACTAGCTTCTCAGTGATTAGCAGCAAGGCTACTTAAAAAAATAGCTTCATAAGATGGGTGCATTGAACAAAATTCTGTATGAAATCCTGAATTTTGAAGTCAAAGGAGACAGGAAAATTTAAACTAAGTGAGGATCTGATGTGATGTCTGTTTTAGGCTAAATTAAATACAGCCTTTTAGCCTGTGTTCAGTCATCCTAGCTTATGTTCACTTTTATGTAGTTTGAGTAATACCGCATCTTTCCTCACAATACTCACGGAAAGACATCTATTGCCCCATACTCTCCATTTACCTTTTGATCAATATATTTGTTTTCTTCAATTGCTGATCTTTTAGAGTGGTCACATGAGGAAGAAGATGCTGAAGGAAGTCTTCGCAGCAAACAGCTGGTATCTTGTTGCTGGCGATCAATGAACTGCTTCATAAAACTTTCCCTTGTGAACAGACAGAGGACATTGATGGATTAAAACCCCAGAAAGAGTTATTATTTGGTTTTCTTTATGACATGTCACAACACATTAATGCTAAGATGGATAAATTCAAAGAAAAAGTTTTACTGGGCTACAGATGGACAAATGGACAAAGTGCCAAAGCAACTGATAAATTAATTTGTTAAAGAAATCTATAGCTGAATTGAGAGGTGGGTGCTTTGCATGCAGTTTCAAAAAAGAAAAATTTTATTTCTTTCAATATTTATTTATTTATTTATTTACCGATTAAAGTGCTAATTGTTTGAAGTGCCTTTTGCAGTTTTCAGCTCTTTTGAGCTCATTAAACACCGAGTTGTTACTTCAATGTAAATCAAATGCTGATATAATCCAAAGGAAACATACTCTCTGTAAGAAATTCTTTCTTGAAGATTTCAAACAACATCTGTTCACATAACTGCTTTGAATGCCAGTATTAAGGCGCTTCAGCAATTCTGTGCCTCACATATGCCATGTACAAAATGGAGAAGCATTTCTGTTTACAAGAAATGTACATTTATCTTGCTGTATTTTATGCTTAGTAGAGTTGCCCTATTTCCAGTGTAAACTGACTATGTCAAAACTAGCTTTCATCTGGAGAGATAGCTCTATATAGTACAGTAGCTTCAGATACAAAGATATGATTCACCAGTGACAATCTGAAGTCTGTTTTAGTAGCTAGTATGATAATGTCTAGAGTACGCTGGAAAAAACACAGCTAGAAAGAAATAGCAAAAAAGACTAAGACTAGGAGAAGAACTCCCTCAGCTGAAGGTTTGAGCCTTTGTTATGGTGAGTTTTACAGGGAAGTGCTAACTACGCAAATACAAAGATGGGACAAGGTCATCACAGAGTAACCGGTATTGGATGGCTCGTGTTATTCCCTCTAACGATTTGCTGCCAGTTGTTCTTATCTTTAAAAAGCTACATGGGAATTGATTAGACTGCTAGTTGTATATGTCAGCCAAGAATGTAAAATCCAAATGGGAGCGGAGAAACAACCCCACACTTAATCATATTGTACTTAGTCTGTTGTGGTCAATCTAGTTGGTTTCATGAATCCTTTAGAAGGTGTGCTGCTAGTTTTTGTTTTTGTTTTTGTTTTTTCTTCTTCTTTTTTTTCTCCAAAAGTAAAAATGAGGTAAAACCAAATTGTCACATTCTTTCATCATCAACATTAATTCTGTTTCATCTGAACTGATCTGATTTTCTGAACTACCTGCCTAATCCACAAACAAAACAGTTAAATATTTTGGGTGTTATGTGGCATTAGACAAGTTTATAGCATACTAACAATGCAAATATTTCAATACCTTATTTTTGGAACTGTGAAATCTGAAGGGAGCTTGGAGATTTTCACCATTTGTGGCCTGTTTGGAAATTTTTCAAAGATGCGTAGACGCAGTGGAAGCTTCTCCTTTGTATCTGCATTTGCTTCACTTTGCTTTAGCTAAAAACGAGGAGATGAAAAAAATGACAGAAAGGGAAATTTTACTCTGTAATATCCCAGTCTCAGTTGGGTTTTTTCAGAATCCAAATAATAACAGCAATCACTTAAAGAAACAGAAGATGGCAGCAAAGAACTACAGAGGGTAAATTTGATACCAGTTTATTGATCTGCTTGAGCAAAAGCTGACAAATTCCTAACAATGCCATGCCTCTAATTGAAAGTCATAAAATGGGATGGTTGCTAATAACTTTAATTTTAAAATAGGAAGCATATTAGTGTCCTATTCAATACGCTTATTTTTATGTTTTCTTCAAAGATCCCTAACATTTTGTCAAGGAAATAAACACTAGTGATTTCTTATTAGGCACATCTTTCTGTATATGCTGACAGCTCTTCAATATTCAAATAGAACGTGGCATCTTTAAAAGAAGCAGTTTTAAAGGAATCCAGCTCTCAGAAAATGAAAATAACAGGAAAATGACATTTAGATGAGTATTATAAGTAATAACAAAAGACTCAAAAGAATCCATCTACTTCAGCAATTCTGACACTGAGCTGCAGCGAACCACTAACAAATGTTGCATTTGTAAGTATCCAAAACCAGTTATTTCATGGAATATCACACATTTAAGTACAGAAAAGGAAGATACATCTATCTATGCAGACAAATGATGGCTAAATCTAATGCTATAAAATAACAAAGATCTAAGATGGAGATATGATTCCTGAATTCTGACTATGTTTACTTTTTACTATATTCAGTTGTGTCATTGCAACAAAACACCAAGTCAAAAAGAATCACCAAAGCGAATTTTTACATTTATTTTAGATGGCATGTGTATTGAATACTATTTCGATAAGCATACATCTAACTGAGATTATTTCAGTTCTCCTTCTCCCACCTGCTTGTGAGCACAGGCTTAGAAGCTTAGATTTTGAAAGAGATTTTCACCATCAGCACCTGCGGGGAACACTGCTGATAGACATCAACTAGAGATTTTTTTTCCCGGGGCAATTGCCCAGGAAGTCGAATGGAGTTTAAACTTTCATTTGCGCTGCCTGGTGAAATGCATGCTCCCACAGCATGCTACAGAAGAACAACTGCTCTGCTGCACTGTCATGCTATCAGCAACATCACCACTTCCAGCCACAGGACAGCTTCAACTGAAAATCAATTCATATTCGGTTGGATATAAGTCGTCATGTGGACTGAAAACTGTTTGAAGAGCTACACACAAAGGCTACTGATTAACGGTAAAGCACTGAGTCAGAACAGAAGGGGAACATTGCATAAATCTCTATTATGTCCAGGTCTATTTAATTGCTTCATTAATGATCCTTAAAAAGAAGAAATTACAACATTAATGAAACTCACTTGATATTAAAATGTGAAGAGTTGCAAATACCATGGCAAACAAGGAAAAGCACAGACTTAGAAATAGGGGCAGGAAACAACAGACTTAAAAAATTCTAGAGCAAGAATACAAGCAGAAAATAAAGAAGAACTTGTACTTCAATACAGCATCAAAAGGCCAATTTGAGCACCAATTACATTACCAGCCAAAGGCTATGCTCACAACCAATCTCTGTTAGTTAGGCATTATATAGTTTTAGAAAATGGTACAGAAGTCCACAACTCCTCTTCACGCTGTTTTGAAGAGACCATATTTGGGTATGCATTCACTTCTAAATACCATTTTATCAGTCTCACACTGACAAGACAAAATAGTGCAGAACAGAGCCATGAAAATCAGGGGAGAGCTATCTAAACCAACTAGGGCAAGGGAGAAAAAAAGAAAGGAAAGACAAGGGGCCCAATTTTTATACTATATCCACTACAACTGATAATAAAGGGAGGGGAAACAATGTAAATTTATGTAAGAAATATTGAAAACAAATTATTTCAATAATTTAAAGAGTTTCCCAAATGCAGAAATTAGAGGATTAAATTAAGAAAGGGAATTCTTAGGCTAAGAATAAAGATTACTATCCTCACAGGGAAATCTCTGAGTGTTCAGAGAGGTCTCTGGAGGGAAGTGCCTCATCATCCTAAATTCTGACTAGACAGAACCCTTGAAACGCCAGAATACTGCAGAAAGATTATCCAGTTCATTTCCTTGTCAGTGAGGGATTTCTAACAAGGCTTTTCTGCAGCACTGTACTGTTGAAAAGCTTTAGGCAGGAGTCATTTTTAGAGGGAAAAAAAGGTTTGCAGTTTCTGCTGGCTTGGTTTTTAATAAGAAATCATTGCATAAATATGCAGATTTTGGCATGGACAAACAATGTCTCTTACAGCTATGAACTTCAGTTTGCACAAGTCAGTTGATACAGAATAGAGAGCATATGATAGATTGCAATTCTGTCTGAAGTCTCGGTGCAGAACAGATCAGGGAGAGCACGGAAGCAGGAAACTCTATTGTTCAAAAGGTAAGCAAGGGGACAGCAATATCCCTTGTCTAAACAAGGGAATGATTCTAGATAGGTTTTAAAAACTGTAAAGTCAAAGCAGTTCTACAGAGTATCTCCAATTACTCATGCTGTGATAATATCACATATTGGGGAGAATGAGGCATTTAGCTTCACAGAGTTCTTCTCTATGCATTTAGGGTGTAATTGTAGCTCCACATGACATACATCCCATTTTGTATTGCTGCTTAAAACCTTTACATTTCAACTGTCTTTACTGCATAGCCAATACTTATATTTTTTAAAGATACTACATTATGTTGAAGTGTAGCAATGATGGTGCAGAGTGTTTCTAGTAACAGCTAAACCCAAAATAAAATATCAGGACATTTTAGCTATGATTTTTAATTTTATTTACTACTATTAATACTGCCAAGGAAATGCACACTGCTCTGATTTGCTCTGCATAGCCCTTGATCTCCAGCTCCAAAGAGCCTACTGGGAGCAGTTCACCAGCATTCTGTCAGCCTGGCCTGGCTAAATTCTCTTGTGGCTGCTACAACAGTTCCTGTAAAGCCATAGAAGGAATTTATGTCTATTTCCATGGTGCTTGAGTTTTCAGGGACAGATTTAATGGCACAATACACACAGTACCACTGTCTGCTCTACATCAGAAGAGCTTATCCAAATAGTACATAACTGGTGAGGAGTGGAAGAGATGAAATCTTAAACTGGGCATGAATAAAATATTTGGGTGTGGGTCCCTGAAATCCAAGCTCTCTCTGGTCTGTTCACATAATTGTCTTAGATTAATACAAAAGACAACTGTGAGAACAGCAGACTTCTTGGTGAAGGGAGTATGTGTGGGTTTTTCTTTTTTCCCAGAAAGCCATTATGGCCATGTCTTCATTTGACTTGGAGCAGTTTCAAGTGAATCCCTCAATGTTGCTGTTTGCTGGTTTAGTTTATGAGTTGCACTGATAAGCAAAACAGATTCTTCTTGGAGGAAGCAAAGACCCAGGCTCCACCTTGGTGACACACACATGCAATTCAGGCACTGAGACGGGTGTAAGGATCAGAACTGACGACTGCTCCTTAGGGTGGCTTCACCCCCGTGTGTCATGGGGCACGTAGCCCAGTGTGAGACCAAATCCCTTCCGAAGCAAAACCCCCTTAGCTGCTCACACTGCAAACGTGGTGGCAGCAGCGACTGCTTCGTTGTACTGATTCTCTCCCATGGCACAGCCCAGGCACTAACACAGATGATCTCATTCACACTACTCACGCAGCTTCAGCTTCAAATTTATTTTGTGACTTCAAGGCTTCCTTACAACACCTAAAACCAGCTTCAGTGTAATTAAGAACTGGGCCCTTAAAACTGAAGAGAACCTGTAAGTCGCTGTCCTAAATACACATAGTAGCATGAATGGTGGTGAAATGGTACAGGCTGGGGGAATAAAAGAGGCAGCAGGTAATGAGCAGTGGGAAAAAGGGGCAGGGTTAGCTCATTGACGCAGATGCACCCTGGCTGTGGTCAGACAATTGTGCTGGGACGGTCAGAAAAGCAATCACTGCCTCGCTGGAGATAACAACCTTCCCGGCAGGAAGCTGGCATCTCCCACATAACCACACTGGTCCTATTCATAAACCATCCCACCCCTGCCAGCTACTAACGCTCTCTCATCTGTGCTTCAGAAATGAGTAGTGACGTGTAAAAATGAAAAAAAAACCAACCCGCTACATTACAGTACTTGAGCCACAACAGTGCTGTGTAGAACCTGAAGAGGAGACTAAGGCAATAAATGGGGGTTCTAAATTTTTTTATCTTAAAATGTTGTAGTGCTACAGTCACCCAGACTACAGTCTGCAAGTGTGGTCAGGGCGAAAGTAGCAAGTTCTTCTAAAGTGCATACTCCAACCTCCTTGATAGCAGTGACTGGAGTTGCTGAAAAAGCACTGAAGCAATGGAGTGAGACAAGCAGCAGGACTTGATTAGAAGAGCTGCATTCCCACAGTTTCTCCCCACATTCCCCAGAAGAGATGTGCCACAGCACACTTCAGATCTTCAGGTGGCTGCAGGGTGGTGTCATGCCTACCCTCCAGCCTACACCCCCCTCTACAGGAGCAGGATGTGAGAAGTGTCTGCACATGCAGAGGTTTCATTACAGACTCAGGTGGGAGCTGGCAGCAGAGGACATGGAAGTGCCCTGGGGTCTGGTAATATGAACAAGATCACTTCAGCAGTTCAAAGGGCTAACTAAGGTGAGTATCACTTAATGTCACCAACTGGCATTTACAGACAGAAACATCCTTGGAAGTAACACTCTTGGCAAAGCAAACTGAAAGCTCAAATTTAACACGGTGACTGAGTTTCTAAGATATTGACACTTTGGTGAGAACATGCTAAAGGACAAACAGAGATAACCACAGTCAAACAGTTAAGACCTATCGTTCCTAACTTCACGTTTTGTTCTCTATTCATTTAATTCCAATCATGGAAGTAGAGCCAGAAATGTGCAAAATGAAAGATTCGGTTCTCATATGGCTAGTGAAACAAGTTTATGTGAACTTCACTTAAACGCTCAGTAAATATTTCAATAAAAGTAAATGATTATGAAAAATTTACTGCAATGCTTTTTCATTTTAGTTGACGGTTTTTGGAACAGGCTGAGATCAATCATGTTCAAAATTAAAAGCTTTGCTACTGATGTACACACAGTTTATTTTAGGACCTGGCCAGCTGCCCAGAATAATTTCATGGTGACTGAAAAGTTCAAACCATTTAAGAAAGTTCAGGGGGTCTCCCTACAGGATAGTTTTAAATTAATATTGTTTGGTACATTATACTGCACTGCTGTATCTACGAACATTTTTCACTGCAAATCTTCTCTAGGGGTTGTATTTGAAGAATAAAGTGACTATACAATATTTGTGTTCCACTCTCAGCCAGATATGATATGTGCTCCAACACTAAATGCTTTGAGTGTGAAAGTGCATGGGGATGAAAGACATTACAAACATACAAAAGGTTTTCAGAATTTTTTACTTATCCAAATTTTCAGATTTAGCATCACCTTTGGCTTGTCAAAAGAAGTTTTGAATGAAATCCAAGTAATTAGCATTAAATGACATGTAAATTAAACAATTAAAAATAAGAAAGGCAGATTAAATGAGCCACTTTTTCCCTTTCTGTTATTATTCTGAAACTGTATAGGTCTGCTGAATTTTTGGACATGAATACTAAAAGGAGATATGCATACGGGTAAGCTTTCACAGCCCACACTCAACTTTGGCATCAATTTGTATCAACATTTTTGTACCTACATTTGATTTAAAGTTCACTACAAATCAGCTGTTCAGTTACTATCACTTACACCTGAAATTCCATTAACAATGAAGAAAAAGACTAATTTTGTTTGAAAAGAGGAAGGTAAAACAGCAATAAGAAAATCAAAGTTCAATTGAATTTGGCTAAAAGAAATATTTGCAATATTAAAAAGGAATATTCATGTTGTGTGGATATTATTAGTACATATATAGAGCTACACAAAAGACTCCCAAGGGCCTAATCCTTGTCTAAGGTCAGATGGTACCTACTGACTTCAACCACAGTTCATAGTATTTGGCTCTTGGTTCCTCTGGACCCCGAGACATAATTATAACAGTTATTTTTCTACAGGTTTTCCAATCATTCAAGGCATCTGAAGCAACATGAGGGCATTCATGATCAATTCCCCTGAGCAGCCCTTCTGTAGGATTCTGACATTTGGTTTCCGAATTGCCTACTTTGAGAGGGAGAAGAGCTTGTGAGTTTGGCTGAAGGTGGGACAGTGTTACAGGAGTGTGCGCCTCGGAGTCCAACCTGGGAAGGCCTCGTCCATTCTTTCTCTGAAAGCAATCCCTCAATTAAAATGTTCCCTGAACTACATCAAAGTATTGCTTGGGAGAACACAGCTGGAGTTAGAGGAGAGAGCCTGCAGTGTGAGAACAGTTAAGTGGTGTGCACAGACAAGGGGTTAACGCTCGAGCTTGCTCTTCTGTCCTCTTTGAGTTACCTGCCTAGATGTACCAGTTGTGAGTTTTACCCTTCGGGCTCACCTAGACAAATGGGGACATCGCAAGCAATATAAAAATTCTCCCATGTAGGGACTTTAAAACAGAGCCTAAATTGATTTTAACCACATTCGGCGCTGCCTTGGGGAATTTTCAGTGAAATGTACCAAAAAATATGATTACAGTGATGCTGGCATTCACAGTAGAGACTGCACTGTTGATAATGTAAGGGTAAAATAAACCGCAAAAGTTCCTGGTAGATGGAGGAACAAGATTGCACATATATTTCTCAAACACACAAGAGTTTGGGGTTTTTTTAAATAAACAACTTTTCTGTGTCACAGGGCTTATATACTGCACGTAGTAGGATTTGCTGTGAGTGCTATTTCCCAATTGTTCATTTAAATAACTTTTTCCTTCAATTTTGCATGAAGTCTTCCAAATTAATAAGATAATGAGTAAGGTTTCACAAATGTGAATTTTTAAATAACTTCCTTCCAGTTATTGTAGCTTCTATCAGTTCCCCAGGAACAAATGCTGCTGACAAGATGCAATTGAAATTCAAATGGTATGAAACTCCTCTAGCAAAATTTGGCTTAGATTTAGTCCATTTATCTAATACAGGACAGGAATCCAGAGTGTCAAAGAGTTTGCCTTTGATTAACTGAGATAAATAAAATGAATTTTTTAGAGCTATTACTTCATTCTGTCCATTTTAAAGAACACTTAGATGTGTGATTCTCAGGATGAACCTAGGCTATAGCATCTACGATGGTATTCATCTCAGTTAATTATAGTTATCTATTTGTGAAGAACATCGTATAATCATCTAGGCACTTCCTCTATTTAACTGAAAAGGTATTTCTAGATATTGACTCATATACAAACACATATGTAAGACAAGCAAGACAGAGTATCACCTTAGGGTAACTCCTTCATCAAATGCAGCGACAGTATAAAGCTACATCTATACTAGCAACGTACTGGGTATGAGCCAAAGATCTGGAATAAGATTGTCTGTTGTGCTACACTGCTTGCAAGACTGCTTGCATAGTTTTGCCCTTGGCCAGTTGTCACTCTCCCTGACCATGCCTGAGCACAGTTTGGGGCTTATCCCACCTCCAGACATTCCTAGTATGCAAGTATGGACACTCCTATTTAAGTGGCAGGTAGTCTTGGAAAGGGAAAATAACTTAGCTGTATGTAGAAGTCAGGTTGTGTCAGCTTTAAGGACAGAGAGCAGCCATGGACAGCTCTCTCTCTTGAAACAGATTGACTAAATTATAAGATTAGAGTAGATGCTCTAGTTCAGATAAGATAAAATGGCTTATTGTAGATAACACAAACCCCATCTTTATTTTAAAACAGTTCAGGGGTAGGTACATTTTTGGATGGACAGTTTACAATAGATTATGGAAAGGAAACATAACTCCAGTCTTAACATGCGCAACTATTCTTTTAATAGCTCTTTCACATATAAATGCAGCTTTACCATTTTCACATTAATTATTTTTCTCTTGAGGTAAGCAGTAGAAATATTTTTGTTTCCATACAAAGGTTACTGAGTCACAAAAGAATATCCATTACAGTAAAAAATGTATTACATGCTTCATTTCATCAGAGGAAACTGCTTGAGACTTCACTTAAACTAGGCATCATTATTTGTTATGAATTGTATATTTTCAAGTGAACAAAAGCACAAGATGCATGAATTCTGCTCTTCTACAAACATAATCAGTCAATATTGACTATGTTCAACGTGTTCATTTTCAAGACTCAGGGTAAACTTCATTACAACCTGAAAGGACACTTCTGCTACAAAGGAAGTAGCACTGCAGGACAATTCAGAGACTCTTACCAAGACCCCAAACAAAGGAAGATTCCTGGTGGCAGCTTTGCAAACGGCACTTACCTACACATAGCCAAGACACACAACTTCATCCAGCCTGCTGGGTTTGCAGAAAAATAGAGCCAATCTGGGAAATTATAATTGCGGACAGACTTTCAAAGGTTCTCTCCACAGGTAGCTCCCATTTACTTAAAAAAGAGTTGAAGAGACTCAGAGAGGCAGGCTGTGACAGACTGAGGAAGTCAGCATCTTGACTTCCTACCAGGAAACAGGCAGTGAGGAGTACATGTAACGCTGAATAGCAGTGAGGTCACACAGACAAAAGACTTAACCTGTAGAGAATCTGTGTGTTCCTGCTCACAGTTTGCTGAAGTACAGAAGACTGGAATTTGACCCAAACATACAAACCCCTTATTCCATGTGATTTGTATGGGCTGACCTATGCATTGTCTGGAGTATCACACAGAACAGATTGCCACTAAAGTGGTGTGGCCATAAGGCACATCCAACTTGATTTACTACTAAGTTTCGTCTGTATGGCAGGAAACACAGGTATGCCATGTGAAACCTAATTCCAGATTCAAAACCAACCTGTATCTTCCTTCTAAATTTCTGAGTGCATCTTCAGGTGGAAGTAGTTAGTGGTAGATGCTGCATGATACTTGTCACAGGTTGTGATGTAGGTGCTTGTACTGTGGGTTGTGGCAATATAAACCTATGTTTGCTTCATTTTAGGTGTGCTGCAGTGTCTACGGACATTCTTCTAAAGAGATACCTGTTCGGCATAGATGAATATAATAATATCTTCTAACACAAGCCCTCTCCTTCCTTCCGAAGAACTACAGGAATCTCACTTAATTCAGAGGATGGAGCATCTAGAATCACCTATGTGCACTGCCAATCACTTGCATTTTTCTTAGGTATCAACCAAATAAAACAAAAAATAAAGATCAGATGAACTCCTGGTGATATAAAAGCTAGGTAAGTATTTTCTTCCCTGGCAATACAAATGAAGCAGCAGAAGCTTACATTTATATTTCTGTTACTGCTATTCACACATTCGTAGCAAACCTGACTCCCATCTCTCCTCCTTGAAAAGTGTGTGCTTTGAATATGATCTCTGACTGGAATTTTCAAAGGTCCCTATTTTATGCAATAAAACTTTAATCCAAGAGATACTCTCTTGAATTTGTTTTCTTGACTAATAATATTGTATTGCATGTTCTAGGGATTGGCAACTTCTGAATAAACAGCTGGTGTTTATTTCACCATTGGGCGTCAAATATAAGGCAGAATTTGCAATCCATACATACACTTTTTTAAAAAGGTCATAGATGAGGTAAGAAGTAGAATAAAACCAAAGGTGGCACTACAGCCTTCCCGAGCTTTTCAAAATTTTTTTTAGTTAGGAAAAAGTCTGGCACAAGCAGTTTTGCAGATGACCACATTTTCCAGTCTTGAAAGGACAGCTTGTTTTCTACAAATGGACGTATTCTCTGTAAAGTTTACTAGTTTTGATATAGTACTACTTTAAATGCTCTGCATACAGCCCAGGAATGGAGGACCAACTTGAATTTTGTGAACTTTCTACTATCTTCCTTCTGTGAAGGATTTAATGCATTTTATGTAGTACTTAAAATTCAGTTTGGAACCATTATTGCACTTTTCATTTGTTAATAAAATGTGTTCGACACTTATCTTTCCTGCCACTTGTTAAAAATCCATTTACATGGGATCAGATATAATGGAAAGGTAATTTTTCCTTTTTATTCTATTTTGTACTTAATTCCCATTCAGAATTACCTCAAGCACTGTCCTCAGAATAAAAATACTCTGGAGGCAAGTAAATCTAACCAGGCTTTAAAAAGCTCCTTGCTTTTCACACACAAGTTCATATATATCTCTACAAAATCTTATGCCCAGTGTGTTTAAATTAGATATACCAATTATAACACCTTGTTCGCACAATATGTTCATGAAAAATCCCCATGCTGAAACTCCCACTTTAACGCTGAAACCTCAGAATACAAAATTTGGAAGTGATGCTACTGCTGAAATTGTCACTGGCATCTTCCTAGATCTGCTGAATGCCTGGCAGTGCTGGGTGAAGGGCACAGGGCTCTGGCAATGTGTTCTGACCAAACGTGTCCAGCATCCCAGGATGCGATGAGGCAAGACAGTCAGGACCAGATGAGGTTTCTGCTTTGTAGCTCTTCACTGTGTGATGTTAATGGGAGAGAAAAGACAAGGAAAGGAAAAAGAAGAGAAAGGGAAAGGCAAAGAAATATCTAGACTGTTAAGAACCAAGCTTGTCTGGTTAAGAACCATGCCTCTCTTGAAGCCTTTGATGAGGCTCTTAACCTGTCCTGGTTAAGAACATGCCCTGGTTAAGAGCTATGCCTCTACTGAAGCCTTTGATTTTCCACAGCTCTGCTCCTGGTTTACAAGGTACTTCTATGCATGTGAAAACACTTAGGTCCAGCAGGTAGAAAGCCTTGAAATCCTGTCTTTTCCATCTCCTCCTCTACTAGTAGACAAAAACATCTCTTACGAGCTATCACTCAATATAGCTTTTGGAGCCAGGTGGCTGAAAAATCAATTACCAGTGTTTGACCCACCATTGTCCCTGGTTTCCATTAAAGGCAGTGGTGAGCCATGAGCTCTGGTTCCACTTATCAAGAATCTGGCGGGGGGAGAAGAAAAAGAAAAACTCCTTCACACTGAAAAGTACAACTGGGTCATAAAGTGTCAGTACAGTTTTGCTCCTCACTGAATACAGAAGTTGTTAATAGGCCTGTGTGCATTGCCAGGGCAGTGAGACTCCTTCCTATTAACAGGAGTAAGGTCAAAACTACCTTCTGAATGAATAATGACTGTATTTGAATGGCCTGCACTTCCCCTAGAAACAGTTTGCTTTCAAATACTAAGCTGCCTCACAAGCAAAGAGATCTGAGGAGAGCAAATGAATGGAGACAAAGGGAAAACAAAAGGATGAAATCCCTGAAACCAGTACCAGTAAAGCATCAGCAAGCTAACTGCATGCAGGGAGACAGGACTTCTGATTATTTCAGACTGCCTTGCTAATATTTTTTCTATTAAGGTCTAGATACTTTGTATTCTTGTTAAAACCAAAATAATTTCCAGGAAATGATGCTACAGAAATTCTATCCTAGTAATTTCACATGATGGTTTATTTACTTAGAAAAAACCTGAGAGTTTGTAGTGAATATTAAACATTACTTTTTTTCCAGGATGCATTAAACTGCCAAATTTGCTTGCTATGGCAGATCACTTCAAATAGACTTACTCAGTGAAAAGAAACTGGTCAGATTCTAAAGCTGTGTGTACAGGTGCACAAAGACATAATATAGTGGAACTAATGACAGGCATGGTAGGAAGGAGAGAGCAGTGAGGAAACATTTTACTGGAATGACTCTACATCATGAGTTAGGGGGCATCAAATGAAATAATCAAGTGGGAGATTCGTAAGTATAAAAATAAATATTTTTCACATATTGCATCATTAAATTTATCTTTGCTACCGCAAACAAGAAGTGATAAATAAAAACATAGATTTGAAAGCAGATTTAACAAACACATGCAAGAAAAAATCCATCAAGAACTACTAGACAAAGATATACCATGCTGGATACTGGAAGTTCCCAAATCCCTGGAGTGTGGCAATCACTCAAGTATGAAGTATCACTGGAGAATGAAGTATTACTATGTGCCTTTCCTGTTCCTATGCTAGTTTCTAAACATCTTCTACTGGTCACCATAAGATAGTAGATATTAAACCAGGAGGATCTTTGCTTTGAGCTGGTACAGCTGTTGCTGTATTCTGAGCCAACAGGTTCTTCCTCAGCAAGTTTCGTAACAAACATCAAGATTTTTTTAATCAGAAACATAGATATTGAAATTGTATCAATCATTGATTGCAACAAACTACCAAGCAATTGTCAGTGCCTTGGTTCTACTGTCAGGTGACACTGATGCTGATATAATTAGATCTCAAAGGGAGACATGGGTTACCAGAAGCTATCCTTACCCCAGAAGCTGGGATTTCTAGGGGTAAGGGCTGCAGAAGACTTTCCTCTGATGTCAGTGACCATCATCTTGAATACCAAGCAACGTTATACTTAAGGAGCAGTAACTGTAGGGCAGAGGTCCAAGAGGGCTTACATTTGAATGTAGTACACTTGGCTCACTAAAGTAAAAGTCTCTAGCAGGACTTGCTCTCTTAGGACTGTCCACTGCCATTACAAACAAGATATGCAGGTACTCCACGTCATTTTGTTACTGACAATGGATAAAATAATCTTGTGGAATTAAGACATGCTCAGTGAAAAAAAAAAAACAATGAAGAAAGCTCATTAGAGGCACTGCTGGAGCTGTTAAGGATTTAAGGATATTTTTTTTATAAAGAACAATATTCTCACAAGGCATTCACACACATTGTCAAGCTTTGGGAATTTATTCAGCACTTACATAAAATTGGCCCTATTTTAAAAAGGACCTGTTATCATTCTGCAACCTGTAAAAATCAGGGTACTTTGAAAAAAATCTGTGTATTTGACAAGTTTATTGTGTGTGGGTGTACATATACACCTGCGTTCACATATGCATATGTAACAAAGGTATTTGCAGGATCTGAAGAGGAGGAAAATTTCTATGGTTCTGAAACGGTTTGTGCATATGTGTGTGTCTGTACATTCAAAATGACACAGGCTCCTGGCATTACAGAGCAAAAATATATATTATGTTTTTATAGTTAGGCTGGAAAGCAGACCCAAAATATGTATTTAGAATACAATAAAGAGATGCCTAGAAAAGAAAAAAATGAATCTGCAAGTACACTCAGGAGGTCTTCATATCCTTTACCCTTCTCAAATAACATGAAAACAACTTCAAAAAGAAGAGCCTGTCCTGACATTTTGATCGGTACTTTTTTGCCCCGAACATAATTGCTTATACTACTGCCTAGAGGGTACCTCATCCTCCCAGAGCTATGTTATTTTTAGTGCAGAATGGAATGCAGCACATTGCAAGCATTTTAACTACCTCGAGGCACTGGTGGTATAACCAAAAAATATCTGATTCAGAGTGTTTTCTGTAAAAGAGAAATACTAAGAGTCTTTAGTTTGTAGTTTTCTTTTTTTAAAACCTGTGTGAAATATTTTAAACATGACTGAAGTACACACATTTCCTTTCAGAAGGATATGGTCAATGCAGATGAAAATGAATCTCTTTGTTAGGAGCTGAACTATACCTTTTCTACAAGCTCCTTGCTTGAGTCTGTGCTCTCCTATCCTAGTTATTAACATGATGTCTGGAAATCTCTGACCAGTAAGTAAAAAGTAATTGCTACCAGCTTGCATATTTAATAGCTACAATTCTAAAGACTGAGCACTTCCATGCACAGTGGTATAGTAAGAATCTTATGTGACTTTGAATTTTTTAATTACTTCTCCAATAAAAGTTGCACCCTGACACTAACTAAATTTCTCTCAAGTGATTAACCAAGCACCACGGTTTCAGCCAGGACAGAGTTAATTTTTTTTCTAGTAGGTGCTGTGTTTTGGGTTTTGTATGAGAAGAAGGTTGAGGAATGCTGATAACACACACTGTTTTAGTTCTTGCTAGGTAATGTTTATATTAGTCAAGTCTTTTTCAGCTTCTCATTGAAACTGAGAACATAGTCAGGACAAGCTGATCAGAGGAATATTATACACCATAGATGTCATGCTCAATATATAAGCAGAAGTTGTCCAGGGGCCAGGGTTCTGGTCAACCAGTCACTAGGTGGTGAAAGTGACTTGTATTGTATCATTTCTTTTTGTATACACTATTATTATTATTATTATTATTATTATTATTATTATTATTATTATTATTATTATTATTATTATTATTATTATTGTTGTTGTTGTTGTTGTTGTTTTGTTATTATTTTCCTCTTCTGCTATTGTTCTATTAAACTGTCGTTATCTCAACCCCTATCTCAACCCTTTATTTTTCCCTTTCTCCTCTTCTCTCNGTTGAGGAATGCTGATAACACACACTGTTTTAGTTCTTGCTAGGTAATGTTTATATTAGTCAAGTCTTTTTCAGCTTCTCATTGAAACTGAGAACATAGTCAGGACAAGCTGATCAGAGGAATATTATACACCATAGATGTCATGCTCAATATATAAGCAGAAGTTGTCCAGGGGCCAGGGTTCTGGTCAACCAGTCACTAGGTGGTGAAAGTGACTTGTATTGTATCATTTCTTTTTGTATACACTTTTATTATTATTATTATTATTATTATTGTTGTTGTTGTTGTTGTTGTTTTGTTATTATTTTCCTCTTCTGCTATTGTTCTATTAAACTGTCGTTATCTCAACCCCTATCTCAACCCTTTATTTTTCCCTTTCTCCTCTTCTCTCTCTTCTCCCTGCCCTGCTGGGGAGGGGGTTAGTGAGTGAGTTGCTGCATGGTCCTAGTTGCTGGCTGGGGTTAAACCACGACACCTAGACACTCAGCTTAGCAAAACACGTAACCTGGACTCCAGCCACGGGAAAGAATGAGATGGAGGAAAGAGTAGGGTGGAGAAAGAGGGATATCTGCAGAAGACAATTTAGCTCTCCTATCTCTGAAGAAGCCTATTCCTCTCCATTGCTCAGAGAACGGAGGCAATCATATTGCTGAGGCCAGAACTCAGAAGGAATTAACCCAAGCTTCTGTATGTCATACAGAATGTTAGATTATCATCATATACAGCTATTATGAAATGTTAAAGCCCAGATCTGGCTAAAACTCACAGACACAAACCTTGTAGGAGCTACCTTAAGGCTTGGGTTAATTTCTTCTGAGAACTACCAGGTTTGATTTCTACAACAAAGCAATACTGAGCGGAGGTGATGATAATTTTGTAGTCTCTACTGCTGTTAACCTTAGCTTTATATAACTTCATTCTGTTGAAGTTAACGTTGAAGGTCCTGCCAGCTTCACTTGCACCAATAACTCCATTTACCCCAACTGGAGTATTGTGTCCAGCTATGGAGTCCTCAACATAGAAAGGACATGGACCTGTTGGAACATCATTATCCTACCTCAGTATCTGCTAGCTGTTGTGATGATTTCTTATCAGTATCTATTCTTAAGCTTCCTGGATGGGGCTTTGAGTAACTTGCTCTAGCAGGAGGTGTTCCTGCCCACGGCAGGGGGCCTGGAAATCAATGATTTTTAAGGTCCCTTCTGACTATACCCATTCTATGATTCTATGAATAAGTCAGCCTTAGTATTTTGCAGTAGCAGATAAAATGGATTTTTAGCGAGTGGGCTTCTTAACATAAAACTATGTCAGACACACGTGTGTGTGCGCACATATGCAGGTATAATACAGAGGAGGTTTTAGAGAGCAGTATTATACAAAGCAAGAATATACATTACTTATTTTCAAAGTAATACTAACAAGACAAATAAAATTTAGTTGTATACATTGGAAAACAGAAACCAACAGCCATCTCATTATGAGTGACCTTGTAACTTTCTCCTGCCCCTGCTCATGCTCAGTCCAAATGACCACAGTACGGTGAGTTTAGGGAGAGTCNCCCCCCAAATGCATGAGAATATGCACTCTCAGTAACACCTTAAGTTAAAAAAAGTAGCTGTTGAAACTCTTACCATCTCTTACAAGTTACAACTTCCAGCAAATATTTTTTTACTAATACTTAAATGCATTACAAACTTTCAAGTCAGTTTTTCAAGAAAGACACATCTTGAAAGAAAAGTGGTGCCAAATATAAATTAAGATCACATTATGAAACTCTCAGAGAAAATCCTCCAGTAATCTGTTACAACTTCTGCACTCTGAAGCTTCAGCTTCAGCAAATGAACTGGGAAAGTTTGATCTCCTAGAAACTGAACCAGAAAATAATTTTCTTCTCATCCTTTAAAAGAGAAACATATTCTAAGGATTTTGAGAGAGATTCACTAAGTTTTTTAATGAGAAGAAAAAGAAGAGGAGGAAGAGGAACAGGATGAAGCATAGTCCAGAACCATAGAGCTGAAGTACAGTTGTATAGAGCAGAGGACTGCATCCTCCACATTTCATCCCATGAAAATTTGGTGTCCCTTGCTTCCTGAATGGCTTTAATCTAAACCTACGATATCTTTATAGGATGCAGTAAATGGGCAAGACCTGACATTGGAAAGTCTTTCAAGAGCAGCTATATGCAGATCTGTCAATACCACAATTCAAAGATTAAAAATTACAGCCAGCATTAATGGCTTTTGTTCCTAGAGTACCTCTGGCAAGTCTTAAAATTACTTTCAGGTATTGTAACCAGCTTGTTTTCTTACACCTCATCTAAATCTTTTCATACATCATGAACTTAAGACATATAGTGAACCAATGAAAGCATGACATATTCCTCTTCTGTTATCCATATGATTATCTAGATGCCAAGGCACATACTAAGCATAAGGAACATTATGCAACACTAGGCTACTGAGTATAGTCACCTTGTTTAATACAAACTTTTATAGCAAATCACAGAAGGTTCGGGCTGCTGTGTAACTGTGCTTTACTCCAAAACCTGAATTGTTTACGGTTTGATTTTCATACCAGGGAGAAAGGGAGGATCAAGGACTCTTCCAATACATTATTTTCTTTTCCCTAGAACAGTCCTCTTTAAAATGCCTTGTTTTCCCAGCAGTTATTTCCCTCCCAAATGGAAAGTACTTTGCTTTTAATAAGTCATGCATGATAGTGTGGTGAGCAGTTTGCAGACCACTGGCTAGCTGCCATATGAACATGTTCTGTGAGAAACCAGGGCTCAGCATATGGAAAAAAATCATAGAAAACCTTGGTTAGTTTATGTGCTTTCATTTTAACAGAGACGAAAATAAGTTTCTTAGAGCTCTCTTAGAATGAGTAACTATATTTTCTCCATTCCCAACTCCACATTAAGGAAGAGGTTTTACTTTTGTATTGTTTCAGGCATTTCATGACAATTATCCTTCATACCATACAATCTAGACTTCCTTCTCCTACTGGAACCTGGTTCAGGTAGAATTTCTTAGCTTCACTCATGATACTGGAGCACATGGGCTTCAGTTTGTCTGACAGTCAGATTTTGACTTATCTTCTCTTTATGACCAGTTCTGCTTGAATAAATTACTTTGTTAGCCCTCATCTCTGTAAAGCTCCCACAGGGGTTTAATTATGAAGATTTCTTGATCAAAACAAAGGTAAGGATCAGTGCAGAAATATTTATTCTTAGAAGTCCACAGTAAAAAGTCAAAGAAAAATAAGCAGGGCACTTAGTTTAGGTTGCTTTCTTCATTTGTTCCACAGACAATGATACAAAAAGACAGCAGCAGGAGTGTCTGGCAGAAGCTATAAAAATAGCATGTGTTTTCACCAGCTAGAAAACCAGTGAGCTCTTTCAGTTAGAACTGCTTTACATGAAGAGACGATGAATATCTGGAGGGCAAGAGTGTACAGAAACCAAACTTCATAGCTTAGCATCTAGAAACAGTTAAAAAAGCAAACAAAAACTGGGGAGGTATAAATATACAGATAGACTGCTTCAGCAAACATCATGACAGTATACTCAAGAGACTGGTAGCAAAATCTTGGCTTTTTCTTCCTGTTCATCTGACTTCAGCAGAACAAGAACACAAAAAAAACTCCAAACCTGAAAATGAGTTAAAATTTGCAGCCATTCCCAGAACTGAAATTAGAAACACGCTATGTATGAGAGAGACAAAAAAAAATATGGAAGATTAGTTCTTTGTGGGAGACACGGACAGTGGGATAAACGCACCCTCAGCAAGTTTGCTGAAGACACCAAACTCGGCGGCGCAGTTGACACACTAGAGGGAAGGGATGCCATTCAGAGGGACCTGGACAGG